>JAODAL010004156.1:0-160955 GCA_025379985.1 Phyllomedusa bahiana
GGTCATGGGGTTTTGTGTCATGCTGTGGCCCAGGACAGGATAGTCAATGTCCAGTTCAACTAAATGGTGGTTGAAAGACTCCTTTTTCCGGCACTTTTTAATCTGTGGGTCAAAACTGGTTTAAATGGTCATACTGCGGTACAGGACAGGCATAGTCAGTCCAGTTCAACTAAAATGGTGGTTCAAAGCTCCTTTTTCAGGCACTTTTTAATCTGGGGGTCAGATAGGTTTAAGGGTCATGCTGGTTCCAGGACAGGGATAGTCAATGTATAAGTGTGTTGCCTAAGATGTAGCACGTATCCATTTGACTGTTGTGGATGTTAATTCCAGCTTCTCCAGCCCTGTTTGGGTGTAATAATGAAGGTGTTGTTCCTCTCCATAGACTTTAATGGTCATCGGCGATAATCTATTATCGACTATCGGATATCGTCTTGATAATTGCCGATATCGACTTTCGACCCGATGACGATAGTCAATGTAATCGCTCATCACTATTCACGACCCCTATTTCTGAGTGAGAGGCAGGAATTCAAGCTCCATGAATACAGCCATCCGGGGGCTGAACAGAATGTAAATTATTAGAGCCCTCAGCTAATGAAATGCAAGGAGGAGGGATCTGACCAGCACTAGAGAAGTTTGTTTACAGAAACAGAAGATAAGGAATACTGTGAGAACAAGACAGCTTTGCTAATGACATCCAATTGCAAAGTTGCTTGTTTTCACTGTCCCCTTATTCTAAAGGCCATTTAATGAAATGATAAAACCCCTTTAAGCACCGGGCCTGTTTTTTAAGTGATGCAGTTGTATGAGGACCTGTTTTATGCAGGAGACATTTTGAGGGTTGGTGCATGGTTTAAGTTTACAAATAAATTGCTGTAGAATTTTTTTACATTTCTTTGCAGCGTGAACATAAAAACAAATTCTTTAATTTTTTCATTTCACACTAAGTAACCTGTTAGATTAATTTTAGGATGTGTGGATAACATATGTATAGGATTTTTGCATAATGTATACACAATAATTTTTTCATTTACAATTTTTAGTACATATGTAGGTCAGTAAGCAGGAAGAGAACTGTTATGTATCATATATATATATATATTATATATATAAAATATATATATAATATATATATATTTTATATATATATATATTATATAAATATAATTATATATATATATTTATTTAAAAGTCTATCACTAAAAATTATAACAGTATATTAACTATTTAGTCTATTTTTTCATAATTAATTTTTTTCTGTAATGTAGGCACACCATTTTTTTATTCAATATTTTTATTTTATTTCTTTTTTTACACACTTTTTGTGTTTTTGTTTACTTTTTTTTATTCCATTAAGGGATAACTATTTAACATTTTTTTATGCTTAATAATGTTCTAGCTTATTCATGTATGGTAATATATTACCTTCCTTGTCAGTATGACACAGGCTGCAGTCAGTCCAGCACAAAACATAAGTATAATGTTTGCTTAACAGTTCAAACTCGTGTTGTGTCTTAAGGGTAATTAAAACCCACAGTTTGTGTACTTTTTATCCTGGGCAGCTTTTTCCTTGTAGCCTTCTACACGAGCTGGCATCCAGGAGTACATGCTCGTTTAATTCACTTCTGTATAAAAACATTCTCTAGTGCCTCACAAAAAACATATGATGGCATTTTATAATTCCAGTCTATGAATACAACAAATAGGTGTTAGATTACCCTGTAGAGGTAATTATAGTTGCATGTGCATAAATAGATAAAGTATGAAAAAACATGCGTACCCAATCCCAATATACTGTATAAAACAACAAATAGTTTGTAGGGTTATGTCTCTACCAGCTTTGCACATCAAGACTCTGAAATTTTTGCCCATTCTTCTTTGCAAAATCAATCTAGCACAGTCAGCTTGTTTGATGAACATTTGTGAACAGCAATTTTCAAATCCTGCCACAGATTCTCAATGGAATTTAGGTCTGGACTCCTTCCATTTACGAACGATCGCTTGTACAGTGCACCGTGAGATGTTCAGAGTTTTGGCTATTTTTTTTAAAACCTAACCCTGCAATACACTGTGCATTAACTTTTATATCTGAGCTGTCTATTGTGTTCTTTGTTTTTATGGTGCCGTTTGTTCACTAATGTTCTCTAACAAAACTCAAAGGTCTTCACAAAACAGCTGTAATTATACTGAGAATAAACTACATACAGATGTTCTCTATGTACTAGTTGGGTGATTTATTTAGGAGTACAGGACAAAGACACATGCACGTCACACTTTTCAGTTTTTTTTAAAGGGGGGAACATTTTCTTTACACTTCACAAATAGTTATTACTTTTCCTTGGTCTATCACATAAAATATCAATAACATACATTTGTTTTATTTAAAAATAAGGAACAGTTCAAGAGGTATAAATACTTTTGGAACCCACTGTATAAACCTTCTTCATGTAATGTTAGGTGTTTTTGTGGTTTATACTTTTATTTGTGTATATATATACTATATATATGTATAGCAGTAAGTGATGACTTTCCAATTGGAACAATCACTTACTACTGCGTACATTATAGCAGCAACGGACTCCTGATGAGCATAGTCAAAAAAGGCAACAGCCAGCTTACCACTCCCATAAACCGGTCTACATGGCAACACTTTGGAGTATGAATTACAGAAAAATAGAATTTGCCAGCAACTCCGGCTAGTACTTGTTGTTCTGCCTTATCCTGTCTCCACGTTTGTAAAGTTTCTTCATCGAATTCTATTTTTCTCCTGATGAGCATGCTAGCGTGCTAGTCAGGAGACTGGTTGGCATTTCTATACAGAGTAGCGAGACGTTTCTTTAGGGGAGGGCTGCAGGTGGCTACACTATAGCAGAGATGGTCGCAGCAGACCAGCTGTGTCTGCTATAGTGTATGCAGCAATAAGAGATGACGTTCCAAACGGAATGTCATTACATATTGTCATACACATAAAAGTAATAGAAATAAAAGTATAAGACACAACACATTACATCAATAAAGCTTATGTATACACCATAGCCCATAGTAAGCCTAATTAATACAAAAAAAGTTCCAGACAACCCTTATAAAGCCAAGTCTGAGGATTATTTTGTTCAGTAAAGGCCTTCAAATACACTAAATTAAAAACTAGAATTTCTGCCACCTGTGAATGCCCCATTTATATAATGTCACAATACAGAAACGTGTAAGCTATGCTTTTCTTTGAAAAACCCTTTTTAAAAAGGGGTGTTAAAGGTAAAAACCCGTAAAATCCCCCTTTGAAAACCAAAAAAAAAAGGAAAAAAAATTTAAAATTCAAACCCGAATTTTAAGGGACCAAGAAAAATAATTCCCCAAAAACCCTTTTTCAGGTTTCACATCCTTTTTCACAAAACCGGGTTTTTTAATTAAAAGGACAATTAAAAATTTTCCCCCGGGGGGGCCAAATAAAACTTCCCTTGAAAACGAAGCACCCTTTTTTAAATCCAAAAGAAGAACCGGAATCAAAACCCTTCCAAATTAAAATTTGAAAAGGGCCCCTTCTCCAGGAAATTTTGTCCAAACAGCCTTTCTTTAAAATACCCCAAAATTTGTTTTTTAAATGAAAAGATCCGGGTTTACATTTCCTGGGGAAATCTATTTATCCAAAAAACCAACCTCCTGAAGGATGCAAAATTCCTAAAACAATACTTTCAAAAACAAAACCGGGTCTTCCATTTACCCCTTTAATGAAAAAATTGCCCTCTTGAAACAAAAAACAAAAAAGGGAGGCTGAGGCTATTCAGAAAACTAACTTTAGTTGGCTAATAAACTGTATAAACTATTAACAGATATATAAAAATAAAAGACTAATTTCATAGTATAGTAGAAGTATAGTACATATTGTTTTATATATTTTCATGGAACAACAATGAAAATATGACACTTTGAAAAAATGCCCAATTACCCGTGTACGGATTGTATGAAAAAATTTAGTGTACCTTCAAAAAAAACAAAACACACAGCCATAAAAGTCTAACCCCAATGGCCACAAAATTTTAAGTACACCCCTAAGGGGAAAAAATGGACAAATTGTCCCAAAGTGTTATTATGGTGGGCCCACACAAAATATTTTTCCAGCACTCCCTTTTAAACCTCTTGGGGAAAGGATTCCCACCGAGGTTCACGGGTTTTCCCAAAAGGGAAATTTCCCCTTTTCCATGACAAATCATGGAGCTGGGGGAAGTTAAAAAACCCTTGGTTCCTCCACCTTCCTTTTAGGAGCCCACAGATGCTAAATTGGGGTTGAGGTTTGGGGGGACCGATTGGGCCAGTTTAGAAACCTTTACCCCGGCAATTTTTTTTGGGAAAGGGGCCCGGGGTTGTCTTGGAGGTGGGGTTTGGGTTTGTTATCAGTTGGAAAACAAAGGCCCAGTTTTCGAAGTGAAGGGATCATGTCTGCTTCAGTATGTCCCAGTACATTTTGGCTTTTCTTTTTTTTCCCCTCAATAAACTTTTGCTCCCCACCACGGGCAGTTTTTTTTTGCAGCCCAAAACCAGGCCCACCCCACCACCATAAATTTGACTGTGGGAAAAGAACCTTGTTTTATTTTCCCTTCCCCCTTCTTAGCCACACATGCTTGACCCCCCAATCAAAAACCAAAATAAGTTTATTTTGGTTCATAAAGAGTACAGGACGGTTCCAGAAAACCTGTCCTTTTTTGCTTGGGCTTCAGCACATTTTTTTTGTGGGTTTTCTTGTATATCATCTTTAGAAGAGGCTTCCTTTTAGGACGACAGCCATCCAGACCAATTTGATGCAGTGTAGGGCATGTGGTCGGAGCACTGACATGCACTCAACTTTTTTGGTCGCCCAAAGACGGGGCCCTATTTGAGGGGAAAACCTGTCTGTTAAACCACTTTTATGGCCCTTGCTCACCAGCTGCAGGGTCAGTTATAGGATGTTGGCAACCATTTTTATTGCCCGGCCCAAAAATTTTTTGCCTGAGGTTTGACATTGGGTGACTGTGTGGTTTTTATTTGGGGGCAAACCCAAAATTTACCCCTGTTAAATAACTGTACCTGACTCCTTTAATTGTATAAAGTGGGCATAACTTTAGGTTGTCTCATTTAAAAAGAAAATAATAAAAAAAAAAGGGGGGGTGTGGGCCCCTGATTTTGAAACAGGTGTGTGTATATATAATGATTTATAGGACAGGGTTTTTTATGGTTTTTTTCTTGGGAAGGTCTAATGTTTAAAAAAAAATAGTCTGAACTTCACTTTAACAAATTAAAAAATAAAATTTAGTGGCAAAAAAAAATAGTAGTTTTTAAAAAATGGGAGAAAGGCCCCCATTTCTAAAATTTTTCCAAAGTTTTTTTTTGCACACAAAATAAATTTCTCTCAAATTGATCCCAAAAAATGAAAAGTAAGGAAAAAAAAAAAACATTTTTTTGTCCCTTTGGTGTAAAAAACTTTTTTCCCTAATCCCAAAAAGCAAATTTTCCCACGGGGTTAAAAACAACATGTCCCCTGAAAATTTTTGCTAAAAGGAAATGTAATGTAATAGGGGAAATAGAGTACTTCACATGTATACCGTTTTAGTTTAATTTATAATGAAAAAAGCGTTTTACAATAGAGTAAATTTCACTACTTTGTTAAAAATTAAAAATATAAAAAAATTTAAAATTCGAAAAAAAATAAGCAAAAAAGTATAATGGTGGAGGGTTTTTTGGAAATTTTTTTTGGGAGCTGTACATGTCCCGGAAGTATGTCACTTCATTAAAGGTTTTTTGGCCCAAACATCAAGGAAAAAATTGTTTTTGTAATTCCCGCAACCCCTTTAGGAAAGAAACATAAGACAATTTAAAAACTTTTCTCTATAGAAACCCACAAAATTTTTCCCTGGACTAAAACAGTGTTTTCCCTCATTCAAAAAACTGAAATTAAACGTTATCTATTTTAAGATTTAACACAACCTCACAAAAAGGGGAAAAGGCAAAGATTTTGGGTTGATTTAAACCCGGTTTGTTTAAAATTTCACCAAAAAGGGGAAAAATACTTTTTTTGATTTGTTTTAAATGATGGGGTTAAGGAAGCTTATTTTTAACCTTTTTCCACCGCAGCCCATTATTATTATTATTATTTTTTTTTTTTTGTCACTTTCGATGTTCCCGAAGTCTTTTTTTTTCTTTTCATCTACATATACCTTTGAGGGCTTTTTTCCTGGGGAAGGAAATAGTAAAACGGAAAATATTGTGGCGATGTAAGCCTTAAAAACCGATTGAGACCCCGTAATCTCTCCGCGGGGGGTCCTTAGTGAATAAGAAACGGTGTCGCATACCGTTTCTCACTCCAAATAAGACACCATGGCCGCGATCGCCGTGGTGTCAAAGGGGTTAAACAGCACGGAATGGAGGCCGCTTCAATCTGAGACCCCGTAATCTCGCCATGGGGGTCCTGATCATAGTAAGAAATAGTATGTGACATCGTTTCTTATTTACTCACGCCATGGCTGCGATCAACCCCGTTTCTAAAGGTTTTAAAAAAACCCTGGAAAGAAGCCGCTTTTATTCGTGTTAATTTGGGCCCGGGGGGTTTCAGCTGCAATTACAAAACCGGCACCTGCTGCCTACATATCCCCTTACCGACACTAGAACATACCTATACATTAATTGTTTAAAAGGGGTTAAAAGCCACCATGGGTTTTACTGGTAAGAAAAGGAAATTGCTGTGAAAAGGTAGTAAAATCAAAACTACAAATTTACAGTATGTAATTTTTTTCAAAAACATTTTTTGGGGGAAAGGCGACTATTTTTACTTTGTTCACATAAATTTTTCGGAGGTTCCCCTCCATTTTCTGTCTAAACCGGACTTTCACAACAAACCGAACCCCCCTGGACACATTGTAATCAGTAGGGTCTGTCAGGGGCTATTGGTGTTAATAGGTTGAAACGATTATTTTGACAAAAATTGAAAATCGGCACGGTATTTACATTTATCGGGTTTTTTTGATCACGCGGGTAATTTGGTTAAAATCGTGCATAAAACCATTAATATCGCGCCAATTTTTTTGGGGCTTCCTGTCCCTTTTGGCGGCCCCGCAAATTTAGCTTTCAAAAATAACAGGGTGAATGGTTTTTCGACGGCAGGGCTTTGGGAAGGGGTATGGTTGCATTGGGTGGAAAAATTTACATTACCTCGTTTTACATAAAACAGCCCCTTTCCCTTTTATGACAAGTTGTTTATCGTCTCATAGCATAGGACCCCGGGGCCCCTTTCCCCTTCCAAACACTCACAACAGCCATAAAAAATTTTTCTATTTTTTCACAAACATCCCACTTTTTTTTTTTTTTTAGCTGGGGATCCTTTAATTTTGTTTTGAACAGAGATTTCAGAATTTTTTGGGAGTTAGGGAGAGAATTTTAAAGGGGCACTACCGCTGAAAAGGGGGAGCGGGGGGGGGGGGGCCCCAGGCGAAAAAAGAAAAACTTTTAAAAAAGGAAAAAGGAATTTTTACACCAAAAATTTTTTTAACATTTCAAATTGGGCCCAAATTTTTTAATCCCGAAACTTTTTTTATAAATGCAGGTCTATTTGTTTTTGTGCAAAACTCCCCTTTTTAAATTTTCATTTTACTTTCAATGGTTTTTCTTTTTTTAATTTTTTCCCATCCACTTTTTTGATTTGCCACCTTTTTTCATTAAAAATTTTTTACGCCCAAATTTTTTAATCACCACAGGGTTGATAGGTGCCAAAAAAAACCTTTTTTACCCTATACATTTTTGATACGTGTTTTTTTAATTTTGGGCGCGGGGCCAAACTTTTTTGGTAGAGCCATCTTGAAAGGAAAATTTTGGGAACCCAGAACTTTTATCCCCACGGGGTGTACGGGATAGGTCCCCAAAAATACCTTTTAATATCCTTTATACATTTCAAACGGGTGTTTTTTTTCATTTTTTTTCATTTAAGTTTTGTTGTTTAATCTATTTTCCCGTTAATTTTGAATACAAAATTTTTTGTTGTCCCCAAAAAAAAGATAAATTTGATAGGTCCCAAAAAAAATACCTTTTTATTATCCCGTTACTTTTTCAATACGTTTTTTTCCCCTTTTGGCCACCCAGCGGGGGTTGTTTAAAAGCCCCCTTTGCATTTAAATTTGAACCCAAATTTTGTAGTCACCATTGGGTTTTGTTTGGGTCCCAAAAAATTTCCTTTTTAATACCTATACATTTCAGACGGTTTTTTTTTCATTTTGGGGCCAAGCCCCCCCCCCAAAGTTTTTTTTGGATTTTATTTTGCAGTTAAATTTGAATACAGAAATTTTTGTGGGCACCACGGGTAATTGATGGGGCCCAAAAAATCCCTTTTTAAATTTATCCCGTACATTTTCAACAGGTTTTTTTTTCACTTTTGGTCATTAAAAGCTTTTTTCATAGAGCATTTTTGGCAGTAAAATTTGAAATAGAAATTTTTAGTGGCACCACAGGTGAAATTGTTAGGTCCCAAAAAATACCTTTTATTATCCCGTAAAACTTTTCAGACGGGTTTGTTTTTTTTCATTTTTGGGTCGGTCAACTTTTGTTCATAGGGGCTATTTGCAGTTAAATTTGAATACAGAAATTTTTAGTATAAACCCGGGGGTTAATTGATAGGTCCCAAAAAAAACCTTTTATTATTCCTTTAACCCATTTAAAAAGGGGGTTTTTTTTTCACTTTTATCTTCAACTTTTTCTTAGAGTACTTTCCCATTTAAATTTGAATATCCGTTTAGTATCACCACGGGTGAATTGAGGGCCAAAAAATCCCTTTTTATTATTCCGATACATTTCGGGACATTTTTTTTTTTTCACTTTTGGGCAGTCAAGTTTTTGTTGATAAATCTACTTTGCTTTAATTTTTAAATTTACACATTTTGTGTCCCCAAAAGGGTGAATTGATGGGTGCCAAAAAACCCTTTTTTACCCCGGATACATTTCAAAACTTTTTTTTATTTTGCGCAGGCCCTTTTTTTGATAAAACCCAAACCTTGCAGTTTTTTTTGGGAAATCCAGAAATTTTGTTTTTTTGGGGGGTTTTGAGAATAGCTGTGATTTCCCCGGGCCCTTTAAATTTAAGAGATTTTCCCAAAACCCCCTTTTTTTTTTCCAACCTTCTAAAATTTTTTATTTTTCTGAACAGGGGGGGGAAAAATTAAATTTAAAAGCAAAGCAAAGAGGGGGTGGGACAGGGGGGTAGGGGTTCGATGAGAAGGTGCCCCTTTCCCCATTTGCTGGTTGCAACCCCGTCCCAAAGCATGGGCTTTGCGGCCCGGGCCGGCCTGTCCATCGCGGGGTCAGGGCCCTGTGAATCTCAGTAACGAAGCATCGCCAATCTGTTCTTCAGGGGTTAATCCCCAACCTGCACCCGGCGTCTTACCTACCTTTCCCCCCCTTTTTCCGGGGCCCACAATGCCCTTTCATCAGCATCTTCAGAATCCGCCAACATGAAGAAACCAAAAATTTCCAACTGGATTAACCCACCATGGGATAACCCCATTTTCGAAAAACCTCTTTGGAACAAGCGGTTGGGGTCAAAGGGCATTTTAAAAAAAGTTTAAAGGGGCCAAAGAGGTTAATTTTCTCTGCTCTGACCCCATTTATTGCCATCAAGGGGGAAAGAAACCCGGGTAAATCGAAAAACCCCCCCGGGGGTTTGGGCAACCCCTTGCAGTCCCTTTTTGTTTTGTAGCCCGCACTCCTGGATGCAGAATGTCAGGACAAAAAAAGTCCCCTTTTTGATGATGACAAATTGCGGATCCAACTGGTTTTTTTCACAAAATTTGCTTCGAGCGCTTCATCCCCGGATGAGGGGGAAAGGGGACGAGGGGGTTTGCATAGGGGGCCTGCCCTCAAAAAGGGAGGGGGCGGTCCAAATTACCCCTGAATGTTTCCCCCTCCCCCATGGTCAGGGGAAAAACCCCGCTCCTCGCTTATCGCCGTAAAAAAGGTCCGGGCCCCTTAAACCGGGCCTTCTTTGAGAAGCCTCTGATTCACCCCGGATTTTTTCTATGCCCCCTTTGCCAAAACCCCCAAATAAAGGGGCCCAAGAACCTTAGGTTTTTTAACCCACCAACATTTTCTAGTCACATGCAGCAATGAAATTGGTTGAAAGGAGGCAACACGGGGGCCAAAAAAGGGCCCCAAGCCCCGACCGGGGCCCAACCACTGCCCCAAAACCCTCGGGCTCCGCCTCCCCCCTCCCCCCCAAAAACCACCCAAGCTTTTCCTCAGCTGCCCTTGCCTCAAATCATGATCGGGATCACCTCCCTTCAGCCTCCACCTTTCGCCCGATTTACCCCAGCCCCAAGCAAGACCCATCCTCCCCCTTCTCCTTCCGCCATTGGCCCGCCCTTTTCCCGCCTTCCAGGGCCCTTTTCAGCCACCCTTCTGTTTTCCAGGATTGGGGAGAAAAAAACATTTTAAACCCCAAACATTCCCAAACCCAAAAACCCGGAATGTGGGCATTCCCAAAGGCTTTTCCCCTTTGGAAATTTTCCCCTTTTCCCCCGGGGACACATTAGGTTCCGCACATCAGGGCCCTTGCCTCCCCCAAAAAAATACCAGATGCCGGGGCAGGAAATTTTTTTTTTGGCCAGAAAAAGGCGGTCCCGGCCCGGGGCCACCACGGTCATTAAAATTTCAAGCGCTTTGTCGGGCATCTTTTCCCGGGAAAAAAGCCCCACCCTGACCACCACACATGGACTATAAGCAGGGCCAAAGGCCCGTTTAACCCTCTGTGCCAGCTCACGGGTGAGCGGGGTGGGGGCTCGGGGGTTTAGGGTGCTCCACTGGGCCCCACCCCCTTCAAAACCGGGGGATGGTGCGGGTTTTTTTCCCCCCAAAAAGGTCCTCTGGTGGCAGCACGCCCAGAGAAAACCGGGCCCGGTGTTGAAATTAATTTTCCCTTGGAGCCTCCAAAAACACGGGGTCGGGACGGTGGACGGCTCTCCGCAACGGAAACCCCGAGGGGCTGGCTGGGGGGAACAAGAACCTTGTGCCAGGCAAATGGGTGTGCAAAACGCAAATCTGCTGGCCGCCCTTAAGATCGGTGGGTGGAGCACACCCCTTGCCTGGCCCCAGGTCATGAACCGGGGCGTCCAAAAATTTTTAAAGGGTTTCCCCGGGTTGGCTGCCTGCTGGGAAGGTCGAATCAAATTTTCACATTTTCCGGGCCTTTTCCACCCTCCCTTCGCCCCCTCTGACGCTTTGCATGCCCGTTTGGGCCTCCCCTCAACCCGTCTCATTGTTTGTGGCAACCACACGGGAATTCCACCCCCCACATCCCAGCAAATTTGTGCAGCACGAAATTTCCATTAGGGCGGGTACAAGTGAACATGCCTGCAACAGCGGTGGGGAAACCTGGGGGTTTTGAGCCCCCGAGATGGGGGCGGGAAAAAGAGCTTTTCCCCTTTCCCTTGGGCATTTTTGAAAAAACCCACCAAAAGGGTAAAGGGGACAATGCCCTTGTCGCATGAGCTTTGGGGTGATCTTAGTTCTGGAACGTTTTTTGGGGAACATTTAAACCAACGGGGTCCCCCCAGCGACGGGGGGAAAAAAACGGACACAGATGGGACAAAAGACCTTTCTCTCCCAAAACCCAAAAGGGCCCGGACAGTTTCACAATTTCATGGGGTCTTCATTAGGAAAGGGGTTTTCCGGGGGCCGGGGCTAGTGAAAGGTGTCGCACACTCCGGGGTGCTTCATTTTCGGGAAAGTCTGGGTGCTTTTGAAGCTGTCCCAAAGGGGGAAAGGGGAAGGAGGGGGAAGGGGGGAAGGGGGTATTCCTAACCCCCGACTTCCCGACGCCCCCTCCCTTTGGGAAAAAGGGGTTGGCGCAATTGGGGGGGGAGGAAATGGGGAAGCATTTGTTTGTGCCCCTCGCCCCAAGGGGTTTGGGAAAATTAAAGGGCCCTCCATCTCTCACAGGGTGGTTGGGGCTCCTTTCCTCCAAAAATGACCTCCATTAAGGCCATAAAAAATGAACAACAGTTTCTGGGGGGGCCCACCCCCCTTTGACCCCCGGGGTAAAAAAAAAACTCACATTTTCCTTTCCCCACCCACCCAAAAGGGGAAAAAGGCAAAAATTTAAGCCCTTTCTGTTTGATAAACTGGAGAATCTTTTGTGTCGCTTCACTTTTCCCCAAATGCCCGGGTTTGGGAAAAAACATAACAAAAGTAAGTAAAAAATTAGCCGTGCGGGCAGCAGCGCAAAGGAAAGGGGGCAAAACCTAAGGGGTGCCCTCGGAAATCTTTATTTACCTCCTCAAAAATCATGCAATCGGGGCACACTCCAAAAACACAGAGACCACTTACAAACCATGGTGCACGTGTTTTCCCGGGACCCTTTAGACTTTGGGTACCCAAAAATGGACAAAGGGGCCCGAGACCCGGCCCCGCCACCCATAGGGGTTTTCCGCCCACACCACGTCATATCTGAGGGACCTTCACACACGGGGGAGTTTTTACGACAAAGAAACCCGGGGTTTTCCACAGAAAATTTAGGGAATTCGTTTACTTTCATCAAGTTAATCAGGAAATGGACCCTTAGGGGGGGTTGGGGCCCCAATTGCCGAGGTCACCATTATTCCCGGGCCCTTCTTCTTTTTTCCCCTTTTTCAAACAGAAATGACCCCCTCTTGAAAATTTTTTTTTTTAAATAAATTTCTTACGGCAATTTTTTTTTTTTTTTCCCCCCCCCAATTCTTTTTGGGGTTTTGGGTGAGGAAATAAAAGCCGAAAAAGGTTTTTCCTTGAAAACAGTTTCCATTTACTCACTTTATCTTTAAAAATTTTCGCATTGCCCAAAGGTTTTGAGGTCATGTTGCGGGAATTCACTAAATTTGGCCCTTTTGGGAACAAAAATTGGGGCTTTGAATTGGCATTTTTCCCAACCAATTTTTTAGTGGTAAAAGTCATATTTAAAAATTTTTGGGGGTCCATTTTTGCTGTGAAAAACAGAATAATCGGGCCCCTTTTGGAACAAAAGGGGCCTTCTAAGGGGAAATTTCTCCCTCACAATTTTTAACAGTGGCTGAAAGTCTTTTTTTTTTTTTTTTTGGGTTTTCGCGGGCTTTGAAATGCAGCAATACGACAGGTCCTAATTTTAAAAAAATGTTGTTTTTTAACAGACATTTGTTCCTTCACAATTTTTCCAAAGGGGGTCAAGGGGGCCATGGGTTTTTTAAATTTTTGGGGGGATTTTGTGTGACCCGCAGTATTTCTCAGGTTTAAATTTTAAAAAAACATTTGGTGGGAAATTTCCCTCCTTTTTTAAAAATTTTTTTTCAAATTTAAAAAAACTAAAAAACTTGGGATTACAAAAAACTGGGGAAAAAATTTTCCTTTGAATTTTTTAAGGGAAAGGGACAGGAAAAATTGACCGAAGTATTATTTTTGAGGGCATGGGGTATGGGGCACGGGAAAAACAAAGTAAAGAAAACAATTTCCCCACACGTTAGTTTAAATGAAAAAAGAAGCCAAAAAAAGGGGGACCTGGGTTTTAACAGGGGGGGGTTTAAACCCCCGTATTTTTCCCAATGAAGTCAATTGGGCCGCACTCATAAGAGGGGGAAACCTACCCCGGCAGGTAATTTAAATTCCCCTTAAACTAAAATTGGGTTAAAGACCTTTTTCCGGCCAACCCCTTTTTAATCGGGGCCTGCAGGTTTGGGGCCATGCGGGGGCCCAGGACATAAAGTCAATTCCAGTGGGAAAATAAAATTTTGGGTTTAAAGACTCCTTTTTCAGGGGACTTTTTTAAACTTTCAGACAGGTTAATTGGGCATACTTTTGGTACAGAACAGGGAAGTCAATGTCCCCTGGGAAAAAAAAATTTGGGGGGAAAGACTCCTTTTTTCCCGGGCCTTTTTTAAACTGGGGCACAGATTTGGGTTTCCCGCTGTCCCCAAAAATATCCCAAAGTCCATTTAAACTAAAAGGTGGTTAAAACTCCTTTTTCCCAAACCCTTTTTAAAACTGGGGGCATTCCCGCGTTCCGGGCAGGATATTCAAAAGTCCTGGAAGTAAAATGAGGGTTTTAAAAAAATACTGCCTTTTCACTTTTTTAATTTTGGGGGGTCATTTCAGGGTTTTAAAATTGGGTGTGGGCAAACAGGGGTAGGAAAAGGCCCTTTATTTTTTTTTTTGTTGGGTTTTATAACCTTTTGTGTGTTCCCCAAGAAGTTCACTATCCTTTTACTGTTGTGGATGTTAATTCCACTTTCCCGCCCCGTTTGGGGTTTTTAAGAAAGAAGGTGTTGTTCTTCCCCTAGGCTTTAAAAAATCATCTCATTTAAACTACCATCGCCATCGAATAATTTTTGTCGATGATGGTCGGAAATATCGACCCAAAGAAACCATGTTCCCTTTGGGCCCAAAGTAAAACGCCAAAAACTATCATCCCTGTTCTTATTGAAAGGGTCCTTTTATTTTTGTTTTTTACCTCCAAAAAGATTCTGAATGGAACCCCCATGGGAGATGGGGAAACCAAACCCTTTTTCTAATTTTTTTTTGGTTTTTTTTTTTCGATAAAATTTTTTAAATAAACTTAACAAAAAAAAAATTCTTTAACTTTGACTTGATTGCGAAAGATCCAAATTTAGCATGTTTTCTTTTACTTCCACATCTACGTATTGAAGCTGTTATCTAATTTTTAAAAAAAAAAAAAATTAAAAAAACAGCCAATTTAAAAAAAGACAAAAAAACCTTTTTTTTAAACCAAAAATTATTTAAAAGTATAAGCCCGGGTCATTGCATCTTTTTTTAAAAAGCCGTCAGGACCATGACCGCTGCAGCCAATAAGTACACTTTCCAGTCATATAGTGTACCATTGGCTGTGTGGATCTTATCACAAAGTGGTGATGTCACGGGAACGGTATGTGACTTGTTGAGGCTACTGGTTGTTCACAAAGTATTTGGATGCGGTTACTGATTTGAGCATGATCACTACAGTCAAAGACTGGAACTTCTATCCTGAGAAGAAGTGACCAAGGATTTTCTGTTTAATTATAAGTTGGACAACCTCTTTTTTGTTTCTTCCAAGCTAATTGTGAAAATTCCATACAAGGTATTATATGATATAGGATACTGTTTTATTATTATTCCTTATAAATTTAGTTTCTAGAGTTCCTGTGCCTCAATGCAAAAATGGTTGCAGGACACTTCACGTCCTATGTACCATGTATCACAGACGAGGTAAAACTGTAGACTCAGTACTACTAAGCTACACTCCATGTGCAATGAAGTAAATGTTTGAGTAAAGTTTTACAGTCACAAATACAAAGCAGTGAGTGTCTGGGTTTCTGCAGCGTCACTACAAAATTTCACTTTTAAACGTGTAATTCAGTAAAGTTCTTTTAAATCTTAATACTTATTCAACATCAAGTGGTGTTTTGGCTAATATGACTAGAAAAAAAATAAATTTCCCTGGTTATTCAAAAGATAAAATTTGTAGCCGAAATTTTGTGCAAATTTGCTTTCCAATTAATTATACCCAAGTGCTTATAGCAGCCAAACTCAAAGTAGGGCCTCATGAACTTCTATTTATCTATATGTTGTACCACTGTGTAATGTAGTACTGCTATGGGCCTGCATATTAACTCTTTGTGCGCCCTTTTGAGTGGCAGCACAGACAGGTTTTTTTTCTCATAAGTTCATACAAAATCTATGAAAGAGAAAATTCTAAAAGCATGGTCTTTAGAGGAGAATATAGCACTGTAAATAGGTTATATTTCGTGGTAGACTGTGTGCGGCCTTCAGGGCAGTTCCTAGGCTAAATTTCACTCAGGGCGAGGTGAAGAAATTTTGCCCCCCCCCCCTCCCCATCTAACATAATTCCCAATAATGAAACACAGTGAATCACCATCAACAAAAACTAAAATATTCAAAAAGCTTTAACACAATATGATACATATAAGATTACTAAATAATTGTCATTCAGTTACCAAATAACACTGCTACACCAACCAGAATCCCAAGACCACTAAGACCACATATCACCAGCACACAGTGACCGAATAATACTACCACACCATGACCACATATCACCACATAGTGACCAAATACAGCAACACCATGACCACATATCACCAGCACATAGTGACTGAATAATACAAACTGACCATTACTGAATACAAACCATTATACTTCAACCAATATTACCAGCATACAGTGGTGGATACCCGCTGAACACAGGCTCTGCACACATATAAATGGTTACAGTAAAGTTATATATAGTGACTCACAGGAGACGTCTCTGAAGAGTTGTTCTCTTTCTCTTCTTCTTCTTCTTCTTCCTCTATCTGTCCCAGACGCCATGAAGACTACTCCCGCCTCTTCACTGTAAAATTTACAAAACAAATATCTTAAAACTCCTCCCTTTATCAGCATTTTCCAACCAATTCCTATCTCTATACAAACTCCCCATCTATAGCATCTCATATGGTAGCCATGTAATAGCCCCTATAGCCAGGTAGTAGCCGCCTGTAGCCAGTGATACCCCCCTGTAGCCAGTAGATGCCCACTGTAGTTAGTTGATGCCCCCTGTAGCTAGTTGATGCCCCCCTGTAGCCAGTTGATGCCCCCCTGTAGCTAGTTGATGCCCCCTGTAGCCAGTAGATGCCCCCTGTTATCAGTAGATGCCCCCCTTGTAGCCAGAGATGCCCCCCTTGTAGCTAGTGTGCCCCCATTGTTGCCAGTGTGCCCCCTTGTAGCCATGATGCCCCCCTTGTAGCCAGTAGCTGCCCCCCTGTAGCCAGTGATGCCCCCTTGTAGCTAGTGTGCCCCCATTGTAGCCAGTTGATGCCCCCTGTAGCCAGTAGATGCCCCCTGTTATCAGTAGATGCCCCTGTAGCCAGTAGATGCCTCCTGTAGCCAGTAGATGCCCCCCTTCTAGCCAGTGATGCCCCCTTGTAGCCAGTGATGCCCCCCATGTAGCCAGAGATGCCCCCTGTAGCCAGTGTGCCCCCATTGTAGCCAGTGTGCCCCCATTGTAGCCAGTGTGCCCCCCTGTAGCCAGTGATGCCCCCCTTTTTGCCAGTGATGCCCCCAATTGTAGCCAGTGTTCCCCCAATTGTAGCCAGTGTGCCCCCATAGTAGCCAGTAGATGCCCCCATTGTAGCCAGTAGATGCCCCCCTTGTAGCCAGTGTTCCCCCCTTGTAGCCAGTGATGCCCCTTTGTAGCCAGTGATGCCCCCCTTGTAGCCAGGGCCCCCATTGTAGCCAGTGTGCCCCCATTGTAGCCAGTAGATGCCCCCTTGTAGACAGGTTGCCTCCCTTGTAGCCAGTAGATGCCCCCTTTGTAGCCAGTGTGCCCTCTTGTAGCCAGTGTGCCCCCCTTGTAGCCAGTGTCCCCTTGTAGCCAGTGTGCCCCTCTTGTAGCCAGTGTGCCCCTCTTGTAGCCAGTGTGCCCCCCCTTGTAGCCAGTGTGCCCCCCTTGTAGCCAGTGTGCCCCCTGTAAGTAATTATAAAATAACAAAAGAGTACTCACCTCGGTCCGCGCGTCCCGGTCCGGAGCTGCTCAGCAGTGGGAGCTGCTGAGCGGTGTAAGCAGCATGACGTCACCACGCTGCTTACGCTGCACGCAGCTCCCGGGGATCTCCTCGGCGGCAGAGCTGCCAGCCGAAGAGACCCAGCATCACAGGGGGCGTGGTGAAAGCCGTGCGCCCCCTGTGACATTGATACAGGGAAGGAGTCAAGACGGGAACGATCCGTCCCGCCTCCGCCCTGCAGCTGCCGAGTGTCTCTGCGCGACTGTTATAAACCAGCCGCGCAGAGTCAGGGGCGCTCCTCCGGGCGGGCAGGGCGGCCGCGGCGCCCCCCTCGGGTGAGCGGAGCCTCGGCGCCCCGGGCGACCGCCCGCCCTGCCCGCCCCTAGGAACGGCCCTGACTGCCTTACAGGATGTATGCACATGGCTATACTGTGTGTAGGAGGCATCCTTAACTTTTGAAATAGGTTAAAGAAGGAGTAACACAGATATAAAATTATGCAAAATAAGATCTGTCTCAAGTCCATGTCTAAAACTGCAGCAGAATCCACAGCAAACAAGCTGCAAATCAGTGGCAGAAATTTCAGAATATGTCTCAGACTTCTAAAGATTTCACAAAGGATGTTTTCAATAGAAAAATTGGTCATGTGAACGTACGATGTTTATCCCCAATCCATAGGACATTACACAAGCACTTTTTTACTGTTGTCAAAGCAAAAAAGTCACCGCGTATATTTCCTGATTTGTCTGACTTTTGTAAACATAGATTTGTACAGATTACCAGTAAAAAGTTTTAAAACAGCAAATTTTTAATTATTATTATTATTATTTTTTTTTACATTAACACAGTTAATGTACAGTTAATGTACAGGAAATAACATGAAATTATTCAAAAGTAAGTTGAAAACATAAAAATAATATGAATTTTTAACCTCAAATGCAACAATAGTCTGAATTTCTGGTTTGAACCAAAGGGCTTTTTCTGGGATGGCATCAACGACAGCTGTTCTGCAGCACAGAAAGCAAATTATGATCTGAAACTATGTTGGAAACCAGTGTTGGAATAGTCTGCATTACACAACCCTCTAAAGCAGGATTTGGACAGTTTTGCTCCGTAGAACAGAGCACATTGCTGTTATAATGGCACAAAAGAAGACATACAGACAATTTTAACTTAGAAGTGTAGGTCTGTTCTATTGAGAAATTGGCAAGAAAGCCAAAGTGGCATTCGGTGCAGTGTCCTACACTATGAAAATGGAGAAAACTCTTGACAGGAAGAGGTCTGACAGACCAAAGGTCACTAAAAAATCAGGTAACAAGTTTTTAAGAATCAACAGTTTGTGTGATGGATGCTTCACATATCAAAATTATTAAGCACTGTTTACTGCAGCAAAAAGTAAACAAATTTCCATTTCAGCTGTGAAGAGAACACTTCTATCTGCAGGTTTAATAGGTCGAGTATTAGTAAGAAAGCCACTGCCAAGATTGCAGTATAGAAAAAAAAAAAAGACTGGCCTGGGCCAAGCAGCACCTATAGTGCACTAGTGAAAAGTGCAAAAAGGCATTATAGACGGATGAGTCAGCATTTGATGTGTTTGGTACATTATGCATGGTTTTTGTATGTATGATTTTGTATGAGTAAGTGGAAGGATGATTTCTCAGTGTGTGACACAAACTGTTATACATGGTGGAGAAAGTGTGATGGTCTGGGACCTGTTTGCTCAATCCAGAGTTGGCAACTTGCCCAAAACATACTTCTAGGTTCCTCCTGCCACTGCCGTTAGCACTATACTTGCTATACTTACTACTGAAGTGCCCATTATAGCCAACCCGATCTTCATCTCCTCTACTGCCCATTTGTTCCACTCTTATCTCTGGTCTTCAAGTGTGATCTGTATGACTAAGGTCACCATAGCGACCAAACGTCAATTACATTTGTGATCACCAGACCCTTTCATGATTTTGTACCTGTGATGAATAAAATTTGAACTGTATGGACTTGACAACACTGTTAAAAATATACTTCACTTTAAACGCAAATACTTGTGTGTGTTCTGTGGATCTTTATCATTTCTGTAGAAAGGGTTTAAAAATCCCTTCCACGAGCACCCTGTAATTTAACTATGTGCTGTACAATGTATATGTATCCTTTTTGGTTGTGTTAGAACCGCCTAAGGAGATAAGAAGCCTTCAAGAAGACTTTAAAGAATGGAATAGCCTGCATAGTCTCCAGACAAAGCTCATTGAGCTTTTTTGGGATGAACTGGATAAAAGTGTGAAAGCACATTTGTGGGAACTTCTGCAACATGTTGGGAATATATTTCTGAACAATATCTGAATATAATTGTAGAAAGAATGCTTTGATTGTGTAAAGCTGTTATATCAGCCAGAGGCGGCTTCTTTAAAGAGTTAAAAATCTAAATTTAGTTATAAAAAATATATATATAACATCAATAAAAACTAGAAAAAATTAGGTTTCTAAATCTTTTTACCAGTAGTTTACTTCTACGATTGCAACACTAGAAATCTATGCATGTTAACAATGTAATTGTTTATGATTATAAATGAGTTGTCACCTATAATTCGCTTTAAATGATATTACATTTATGGGTTTACAATATGTTTACTTCAATTTTTGCTTATTTATTGTTATTTATTTATTTTTTACAGAAAACCAAAAGTGATAATAGCATGCTGAAGCGAAAGCAAAGCTCAAGAGTTGAGGCTCAGCCAGTAACTGATTTTGGACCCGATGAATCACTCTCTGATAATGCTGATATCCTATGGATCAACAAGCCAGTAAGTTTTTATCTTTATGTTGTCTTTAATTGTGTACCTTTACAGATTTCTAAAATAATAAAAATCCCAAAAAATTATAGAGCTCAAACACAGATTTATTTAAATATACCAGTTTATGGTTTTATTTTCTTAAATAAATATTACACTTTGTTGTTATGGCAGCATTTGATGCTTCTACTTTGCTATTTGAACTGTATATCACCAAAACACATTACATGCTTAGTAATACCTGTGGTCTTGATATCAAGTATTCAATAACATTTTCTATTGTTCTTTATCATTTGTGTTTAGGGTTCCACAATATCTGTCATCATCAAAAATGTAAGGGCTTGTTCACACAGAGTCTACACTCCGTGTTACAAGCGCTTTTAGGATCCGTCTTGGGATACGCTCTGTCGGTCCCCAAGACGGATCTAAACAATTAGCATTGAGATTATCACTGCTGTCTATGCCAAATACGCAGCGGCATTCAGATGAGGGATCGTCGCTGCGTGTTTCAAAAGCGCATCTCAGCTACGTCTTGAAAAGAATTGACATGCAATCCAAGACGGATCCTAAAAGCGCTTGTAACACGGAGTGTAAACTCCGTGTGAACAAGCCCTAACAATTTAATTTAAATTTAAACAATTTAAATTTGTGATTTATTGACTGTTCTGATTGTGTACAAACTTTGAATCAGTGTTGTAGGCCAGTGAGTAGCACTTCCCCACTTCCTGCTGGTCCTGAATTTCCAGCTTACAAGGACTTTCTCACTACATTGATTGGCTTTTAACATGTAGGGACCGGTAATTGAAGACTTTTTCTAAATACTTTGCATAGTTGATTTGTATTTGGTCAAGAGATAAAAAAGATTTTATCTCCTCTTAGAGCACACAAGTCTCTGGTTATGACCAGTTCTCCCCACCTCTCCCTTCTCTTTTATCTCTTATTGCCCTAAACTGCCCACAGTCATTCACTCCCACCATGGTGAGTCACTTTCTGCAGAGTCTTATCTCTAGTAACAGACTTTGAAAGCCTCTCATTTACCTAAGAAACACCATTTAGAGCTCTTCAGCCTGGTGCAATACACTTTGTAAATCTCTTGCACTTGTCAGTGTAACAGGAATAGCTAGGAACAGCAAAGCTGATGTGTCAATCTAATCACTACTATGGACTTGCTTGCTATGATACTGCATGGTGAGAAAACCGCTTTAATTGGGTACTTTGGGGCCCTTTTCTTTAGTATACAATATGAATTTCATAACGGACAAAAATCTAAAATATTAGGAATAAAATATAACTTGCGTGTAGATTTGCCACTTTAACTTATATGATCTTTAAGTTTTGCTTATTGGCTTTTTTATTCCACGGTCACTTATATAATACCACACAATGTTAAAAAGAAAACCCTCTAGTTTTAAGAAAAACGATTGTATTCAATAGTTTGTGCATCATTTAAATTATACTTGTCATGTGGAGTTAACTGTTCACATTAAGAGAATTATCTTAAACTGTTCTCTTTTCCAGTGGGTGCACTCGTTACTACGCATTTGTGCAATTATCAGTGTCATTTCCGTTTGTATGAATACCCCGAAGACCTTTGAACATTATCCTCCTCTTCAGTATGTGACAATTGCCCTTGATACCCTATTGATGTTCCTTTACACTGCAGAGATGATTGCAAAAATGCACATCCGAGGAATTGTCAAGGTGAGATAAACATTACATAATTATATAGCATGTTGTTTTTTTATGTCTTTTCCTTCACAGTTCAGATGTTCACTGGATCCAAAATCATAATCTGCAATGCAAGTGCAAAATTTGGAAAGCTACTGTATTTATTGGCATCTTTTAGAATGCTTTTTATGTCTTTACTTTTCTTTGTTTGTTTTTTAGCAGAAAAGCATTAAATAACGATCAGAAATAATATTATTTCACTTTGTTCCATTTAATTTTATTACACTTTGCACTGCCCACAGTTTAGGCTTTTGTAAAATAATATACACATATTTGTTTAAAATGCATAATACTTTGTTACTTACCAATATCAATAAGAACAGCTATTTGTAGCAATGGAAAATGGTTTGCTAAAAGTCTAAAGCAAATAGCTAGATGCACATTAAAGAGATGTAATACATGACCTGTACCTAAAATAGTGCATACCCCTAAAGTTTTGTTTGCATTGTATATTTAAAGGGGTTGTCTCACTGCATTGATTCATCCTGTTTTCTTGGTTTCATTTTGAATTCAGGGGTGTGTTTACTGGCTTCTACTAGGCTGCAGTAGAAGCCAGGTCTGTAGCTATAGCGACCAGTGCTGGTAGCCTATCAGGAGAGATCAAACAGGTCTATAGCTATAGCGACCTGAGGAACTGATGCAGCATATACAAGAGGGGTTATCTAGGAATAGGTAGGATATTGTTAATGGACATATATTGCAAATTGACTTGTTTTTGCAAGATCTTTAACATAAAAAGCAATCCTTGTGGTGACACAACCCCTTTAATGTATAACCTCTATTTGGTCATTTTTCTTTCTTTTTTTTTGTCTCACTTTTGTCTTGTTAGTTTATTTATACAATGACAAGCCTTAAACATTGTAATGCGCCTCAGAGTGGCATGCAGGAGATTTAAAAATGTATGAATGGGGCTGTGCCTGATATCGGGCTGTAAAAATGAAATATCTGGCGCAACCCCGTTCATACAGGTCGCCCATCATGTCTTATATTTTGCGGGACAAGATGTGCACTGCTCAAAAAATAAAGGGAACACTTAAACAACACAACGTAACTCCAAGTAAATCACACTTCTGTGAAATCAACCTGTCCAGTTATGAATCAACATTGATTGGGAATGAATTTCTCCTGCTGTTGTACAAATGGAACAGACAACAGGTAGAAATGATAGGCAATTAGCAAGACAACCCCTATTGAGGAGCGGTTCTGTAGGTGGTGACTACAAACCATTTAGCTGTGTCCGGTAGCAGTGTCCAGAGCATGGAGTAGATACAAGGAGACAAACCAGTGCACCAGGAGACGTGAGGGGCCCACAGAAGGGCACCAATGCAGTAGCAGGACTGCTTCCTCCTCCTTTGTGCAAGGAAGAACAGGAGGATCAGTGCCAGAGCTTTGAAAAATGACCTCCAGCAGGCCACTTATATCCATGTGTCTGCTCAAGCTGTCAGAAACAGACTCCATGAGGTTGGTATGAGGTCCCAAAGTCTACAAGTCGGTGTTGTGCTCACAGCCCAACACCATGCAGGGCGATTGGCATTTGCCAGCGAACACCAAGATTGGCAGATTTGACAATGGTGTGCTGTGCTTTTCATGGATGAGAGCAGGTTCACACTGAGCACATGTGACAGAGTCTAGAGATGCCATGGAGAACGTTCTGCTACCTGCAACATCCTCCAGCATGACCGGTTTGGCAGTGGGTCAGAAATGGTGCGAGGAGGCATTTCTTTGAAGGGCCACACAGCCCTGCATGTGCTAGCCAGAGGTATCCTGACTGCGATTAGACACTGGAATGAGATCCTCAGACCCATTGTGAGACCATTTGCAGGTGCTGTGGGCCCAGGGTTCCTATTGATGCATGACAATGCTAGGCCTCTTGTGGCTTTAGTGTGTCAGCAGTTCATACCCAATTCCTAGACCTGAATCCAATCCAGCCCATCTGGGATATCATGTCTCGTTCCATCCACCAATGCCACCACGTTGAACCACAGACTGCCCAGAAGTTGACTGATTCTTTAATTCAGGTCTGGAAGGGGATCCCTCAGGAAAACATCCACAGCCTCATCAGGAGTATGCCCAGGTGCTGTAGGGAGGTCATACAGGAAGGTGGAGACCACACACACTACTGAGCCTCATTTCCTTGTCTTGAGGCATTTCCACTGGAGTTGCATCAGCCTAAATTTTGATTTTCCACTTTGATTTTGAGTATTATTCCAAATCCAGACCTCCATATTAATTTTGATTTTCATTGATCATTTTTATATTTAATTATTCTCAACACAATCCACTATGAAATGAATAAAGGACTGCAACTGGAATATTTCATACATAAGATGTGGTATATTAATGTTCCCTTTATATTTTTGAGCAGTATATAAATGACCTAAATATGTGTGGCCTGATTTAAAAGAAAAATGTGTGTGTATATATACAGTTAAAACCAGAAGTTTACGTATACTATATAAAAAGACACATATGCATGTTTTTCTCAATATCTGATATGAAATCAGAATACATTTTACCCGTTTTAGGTCAATTGGGATTATCAAAATTATTTATATTTGCCAAATGCCAGAAAAATGAAAGATTTTTTGAGGCATTTTTATTACTTTCTGCAAAGTTTGCATACATTTCATTGGTATTTGGTGACATTGCCCTTAAACTGTATGACTTGAATCAATCGTTTTGGATATCCTTCCACAGGCTTCTCACAATAGTTGGTGGGAATTTTGGCCCATTCCTATTGACAGAACTGGTGTAACTGAGCCATGTTTACATAGGCCGCCTTGCTCACACCTGCCTTTTCAGCTTTGCCCATATATTTTCAATAGGATTGAGATCAGGGCTTTGTGATGGTTACTCCAAAACATTGACTTTATAACCAATTTGACAGGATGCTTCAGGTCATTGTCCATTTGGAAGACCCATTTCCGCCCAAGGTTTAACTTCCTGGCTCATGTCTTGAGATTTTGCTTCAGAATTGTCACATAATCTTCTTTCATCATGATCCCATCTATTTTGTGAAGTACACCAATCCCTCCTGCAGCAAAACAACCCCACAACATGATGCTGCCACCCCCATGTTTCACAGTTGGGATGGTATGTTTAGGCTTCCAAGCTTCTCCCTTTTTCCTCCAAAAGTAAAGATGGTTATTATGGCCAAATAGTTCAATTTTAGTTTCATCTGACCATAGGACATGTCTCCAAAAATGTAGGTCTTTGTTCCAGTGTGCATTTGCAAATATTCATCATTTGGAGCAATGGCTTCTTCCTGGCAGAGTGGCCTTTCAGCCCATGTTTATACAGTACTCGTTTCACTGTGGATAATGATAAAATCTTACCAGCTTCCACCAGCATCCTTACAAGGTCTTTTGCTTTTGTTCTTGGGTTAATATGCACATGTCGGACCAAAGCACATTCATCTCTGGACATTCCCATCTTGTTTGTACTTGCATATAATTATTAGTAGAAGAGAAGGGATACCAGCTCACCGATATGAAGCCGCCCGGACAATGCAGGACAGCAGCAGCAAAGCATAAATAGAAACGATGTCCAGCGTCTAAAAGCCGTATTTCTTTATTGAAAATTCAAGGTGTCAACAGCATCGATCCAAAACAAAAAACGCCAACGCGTTTCAGGCCTCAGGGGCCCTTCCTCATGGCATGAGGAAGGGCCCCTGAAGCCTGAAACGCGTTGGCGTTTTTTGTTTTGGATCGATGCTGTTGACACCTTGAATTTTCAATAAAGAAATACGGCTTTTAGACGCTGGACATCGTTTCTATTTATGCATATAATTATTTGTACAGATGAATAAGGCATCTTCAGGTATCTGGCAATTGCACCCAAGAATGAGTCCACAATTCTCTTCCTGATATCTTGGCTGATTTCATTAGACTTTCCCATGATGCACACAGAAGCAGTGTGTTTCTGGTGTGAAATAAAATACATCCACAGGTGTGTCTCTAATTAACTCAGATGTTGCCAATTAATCAGAAGCTTCCAAAGACATTCCATCATCATATAGGCTGTCCCAAATTGTTTAAAGGCATAGCAATCCTAGTGTGTGTAAACTTTTGACTTTGCAGTAATAAAAATGCCTTAAAAATTTATCTCTGTCTCATTATTCTGGCATTTGCCAAATATAAATAATTTTGGTAATCCTAATTGACCTAAAATGGGTAAGGTTCATTCTGATTTCAGGTCAGGTAGTGTGAAACATGAATATGTGTCTTATTTTATAAGTATAGATAGATAGATAGATAGATAGATAGATAGATAGAAATATATATAGCTATTTATACACCAAGAAGGAAATAAGTATTTGATCCCTTGATGATTCTATAAGTTTGCCCATTGACAAAGACATGAACAGTCTATAATTTTAAGAGTAGGTTAATTTTAACAGATAGAATATCTAAAAATAAAATCCAGAAAATCACATTGTATAAATTCTATAAATTTATTTGCATTTTGCTGAGAGAAATAAATATTTGATCCCCTACCAACCAATAAGAGGTCTGGCTGCAACAGCCCAGTTGGATACTCCTAATCAACTTGTTACTTGCATTAAAGACAGCTGTCTTAAATGGTCACCTTTATAAAAGACTCCTGTCCACAGACTCAATCGATATTCCAACAAGACAATAACCCAAAACATACAGCCAAGGCAACAAAGAAGTGGCTCAAAAAGAAGCCCATTAAGGTCATGGAGTGATCTAGCCAGTCTTCAGACGTTAATCCCATAGAAAATTTATGAAGGGAGTTGAAACTGCGAGTTGCCAAGTGACATCCTCAAAATCTTAAAGATTTAGAGATGATATGCAAAGAGGAGTGGACCAAAATTCCTCCTGACATGTGCGCAAACCTCATCATCAACTACGAAAACCATCTGACTGCTGTGCTCGCCAACAAGGATTTTTGCCACCAAGTATTAAGCCTCATTTGCCAGAGGGATCAAATACTTATTTCTCACTACAAAATGCAAATAAATATATAGAATTTTATACAATGTGATTTACTGGATTTTATTTTGGATATTCTATCACTCAATGTTAAAATTAACCTACCCTTAAAATTATTGAATGTTCATGTCTTTGTCAGTGAGCAAACTTACAAAATCAGCAAGGGATCAAATAATTATTTTCTTCACTATATATATATATATCTATATCTATATATATATATATATATATATATATATATATATATATATATATATATATATATATATATATATATATATATATATATATATATGTAGCCTTAAAATCATGTGCATCTATGCGAATACAATTTCTAAAGTACCTGAAAAAGAAGCAGTATCAGGCACTTAAGTTTGTATAGTCCAAATGTTGATTTTATTTTACATGTAGCAGTTAAGACTTTAAATTATAACACATCAAAGTATAATAATAGTAATGTTAGCTTATTTGACAAATAAAGTTCTCTTGGGGAATTTTAAATAATTTTACACATTTCTCGAGGTTTATCATATAAAACTTTGTTGTGTTGTTCCTCTTTTTATTTCTTTTAGAAGTTTATTACTAAATTGGTCATCTTGGTGTTATCAGTAGGGTTTTTGTCCCTTCACAGCCTGAGATTGTCTAATCAGTGCTGGCAAAGGAAGAGAAAATCAATAGGTTTTTCAAATAAGGTTAAACTATAGTTGTTCCTGCCTTTACAGTCTAATAATCGCTGGAAACATGGAGCACATATAGATACAGTTTCCGTATGACTCACTGGTCAATATTTCAGGGAAATTGTTACTTGATATAATGGCACTTGGGCTGGACTGGGACTAAAATTCTGCTTTGGAATTTGAAAGCTCAAAGGCATACTTGCAGTGTAATAAATGTGAAACGTGTATTGTGTAAATGTGATATTTGCTATGGTAACTCAAAACCCAGATCAAATGGTTGTAAACTGGAGTGGCTCAACATAATGCACCCTATGCACAGCCAGTGTTCTGATTGTGTCTAATGTTTTTCTTGATGTCCTGACTGCTTGGAGGAACCATGTTAATGGAGACTCCAATTGCACTAATGAACACAGAAACTTTTGCTACAGTGTAGAGGGAGAATAACAAGCAGCCTTAATTTGAGATTAAGTAATTTAACCACCACAAGAGTTCCTAACTACAAAATTGTTGCACTGAAGTGACTCTTGAGTCACCAGTCCTTGCCTAAATCTGCTTTCAAAGGTCACTGATAGACTCTACCACAGAATGCTTGTAGTATGGTAATAAATATTATTTTGCAGAGTTATCTTTACTGCATTGTGTGTTCTGATGCCAGGGCACAACAAAAACCATGGATAAGAAATAAAAAACTTAAGATTTCTGTGCTACAGCATCATATGTCTTAGTTGTCAAATTAAGCTTTGTTACATTAGTATAAAAGTCTCTGACCATCTATTTAACCCCTCAACAACTGCTCACTGTCTTCTGATGGCGGGCAGTGCATGTACTTTGCCAAAAAACGTCGGTGGTGACGCAATTGGAGCTGTAGTAAAAGGAAACCTCCGATCCCCGCGGTTTAACGATTTGATTTCTCCGATCTGTGTTCAGTGGAGCTTGGGGAATTTCTGTATGGTCATCCCTGGGACCTAGAGTAGCCCCAAGGCTGTCTGTATAGTAAGCTTGCTGTCAGAGCGCACTGTGTATTGCCCTGACAGCAGCTTGTGTCAAACTGACACAGAATGTAATGTATTACGTCATAGTGCCGGTAAGGGGCTTTGTAGCGGGATCGTGCCGGTGGGTGTTAACGGCTAATTGCAGCTAACACCCAGCAGTTACAGTGGCGGGGTTGATCAACCCCTTAGATGCCGTGGCAAAGATGGCCATGGTGTCTAAATCAATGAGAAACGGTGCCACGCACCATTCCACACTGCGAACGGGACACCAGCAGTGAGATCACTGTGTCCTGATCAGGGCTAGGCGGCGCTCAGTTTGCAGGGAGCAACACTCTGCAGCAGCTGAATTGCAACCGCACCCTGATAGACAGTCTGCTGGTAGCTCTATGAGTGACAGAGGCCCAGCCACTCCGGACAGGGGGCGTGTCGCACTAGCCCTGAAGGCTGAATGCAGCGCCTGTGATATTCTCCTGGCTGCCTTGCTACCTGTGCTATTGTTTGTTGTTTGCTTACCTGTGTACCTGACCTCTGCTTGTTCTCCTGACCCCGGCTTGTCTTCTGATTTTTTACCTCGCTCCTGTTTGACTTTTGACCCCAGCTTGTTTACGTTTACTTTCCGGTTCTGATTTGTGGCTTGGCGTTCCTGATTTGTTATTGACCCGGACTGTCTGACTTTTCTTCCTCCTGATGGCCCCAGCACTCTAGCAGCGCAGGGACTGTCGCCCAGTTGCCGTCTGCCGCGTAGGGCAGCATGTCAAGCAGGCAGGGCTCACTGTACCCCCCTTGACGGGACTTTATCACAGGCCGAAACCGTTACTGCTCTACCCTCACTATGAACCCCATGACAGCGCTGGTAGAGCAGATGTAGGGGCTTACCCAGCTAGTCCAGGATCTGGCGCCTCGGGCAATGAGGAGCAGAGAGTGGGAATTATTATGTAATTACTTCAGGGTTCCCCCCAGGAGTGGGCATTTTCGTTACCACCTGATTCGCCAGAACTGTCTTCTTTGGACAGGTTCTTGGTCTCCTTGGGCGTACTTTTTGATGACCTTGATAGAGAAGCTGTGGCCGAGGCTCAGCTGACCACCTTGAGACAGGGTAAAAGGACTGTGGAGTATTGTTCTGAATTTCGCCGCTGGTGTGTTTCGTCTGGGTGGAACGGCCCAGCTTTTAGATGCCAGTTTAGATTAGGGTTAGCCGACCATATGAAGGATATGTTGGTGGCTTACCCTACCCCTGGTACTTTAGATGAGGTTATGGCTCTAGCCATCCCTCTGGACAGACGTTTTAGGGAGAGATGTTGGGAAAAGGCTCCCATCCCGGTGGTCCACCCCTCTACACCCGCTGTTTCCGATATAAATTCCGAGGAGCCCATGCAAGTTTGGGCTTCTTCGGCAATTGCTGCCAGCGACCGTAGGACATCTCGGCGTATCCAGGGACTATACTTCTACTGTGGCGTGGATGGACATGGCATTCGGGAGTGCTCCAAAAGGAAGACCAGGCCGGAAAGACTTCAGCGCCTAGGTGATTTGCAGGAAGATCACCTAGGCGAATAGGTATTTCCCATTGTATCCCAAAAATTGCTTCTCCCAGTTAAGGTCTCATACTTGTCTTTGTCCGGTTCTGGGAATGCTTTTGTGGATTCTGGGTCAGCGTCGAATTTTATAGACGCGTCCTTCGCCAAACGTCTGGGCATACCTTGGAGACCTCTATGTGATTCCCTGCGGGTAGTGGCTATTGACTCTACTCCACTAGCGAGGGGCACAATCCAACATTGTACTCCTGAGCTCGAGATGTTGGTGGGATCTATACATACTGAAAAGTGTACTCTGTTTATCTTGGAGGGGCTGCCCGCTGATGTGGTGTTGGGGCTGCCCTGGCTTCAGAATCATAACCCAGTGTTTGACTGGAATTCAGGGGAATTAATCAAGTAGGGGCATCAGTGTTGTGACAGATGTCTTCCTACCATACTGGGCAATACTGAGATAGAGCAGATTCCGTATTTATTCGTGACTTTGCTGAGGTATTTTTTCAGAAACAGTCGGAGATTCTACCCCCTCATAGATCTTACGACTGTGCCATCAACCTATTGCCCGGAGTGAAATTTCCAAAAGGGAGGATATATAATCTCTGAGGCCCTGAGAGACTAGTCATGAAGCAGTATATTGCAGAAAGCCTTCAGAAAGGGCATATCCGACCTTTTGGGTTTTTCTTTGTAGGAAAAAAGGATGGAGGCCTACGTCCATGCATTGACTACCGTGAATTAAATAAGATAACGGTAAAAAACCAATACGCCTTACCGTTAATTCCTGATCTGTTCAATCAGATCCAGGGGGCGAAGTGGTTTACCAAACTGGACCTGAGAGGTGCCTATAACCTCATCCGTTTCTGAGAAGGGGATGAGTGGAAAACCGCGTTTAACACTCCCGAAGGTCATTTTGAGTATCTGTTGATGCCATTCAGGTTGTGTAATGCCCCCGCGGTGTTCCAGAACCTGGTTAATGATGTTTTCTGGCAACTTATTGGTTGTTGTATGGTTGTTTATCTGGATGTCATTCTATCTACTCTGAAGATTGGTCATCACATGTTAAACACGTACGAGAAGTATTGCAAATCTTGAAGGAAAATAGATTGTTTGTCAAGCTTGAGAAATGTGTTTTTGGGGTACAGGAGGTTCCTTTCCTTGGGTATTTTCTGACTCCTAACTCATTTCGTATGGACCCCTGTAAAATTCAGGCTATTTTCGACTGGGTCCACCCTTCGTCCTTGAAGGCCCTACAGCGATTCTTAGGGTTTGCTAATTATTATCGTAAATTTATTTGTAATTTTTCTGTCTTAGTTCATTCGTTGACTGACATGACTAAGAAGGGGGTGAAATTCAGCAATTGGCAACCTGAGGCCACAGAAGCGTTTGAGAAACTTAAGCAGTGTTTTGTATCTGCTCCTGTGTTGATTCAACTAGATCATAGCAAACCCTTTGTCATTGAGGTTGATGCTTCCGAGTATGGGGTAGGGGCGGTCTTGTCTCAGGGGTCCACTACTATGACTAACCTTTGCCCTTGTGCCTTCTTTTCACATAAATTTTCCTCAGCTGAAAGGAATTATCATGTTAGGAACCGGGAGTTGTTGGCTATTAAGTGGGCCTTCGAGGAATAGCGCCAGTTCCTCGAAGGTGCCCAGCATCAAGTCACGGTTCTTACTGATCATAAGAACCTTACCTTTTTAGAGAGTGCTAAAAGGTTAAATCCACGTAATGCGCGTTGGGCATTATTTTTTACACGCTTCAACTTTGTTGTTACTTACAGAATGGGTTCTAAGAATATTAAAGCTGATGCGCTATCTAGAAGCTTCTGTGCCAGCCACGGATCCTAGGAGGATCCGGCACCTATATTGCCCAAGGAGACTGTTGAGCTATTTCCCCTGATTTAGCCACTGAGATTAAAACCCACCAGGATATGAGACCTGCTAATTGTCCTGTTTCGAAGGTCTTTGTCCCCACTCAGCTCCGGCTACGAGTATTAAAAGAATTTCATGATTCCGTGTTATCTGGGCATCCTGGAGTGTCTGGCACAAAAAGGCTTATTTCTCGTATTTACTGGTGGCCGTCATTGCCTCGTGATGTTGAGGCCTATGTGGCATCTTGTGAAGTCTGCGCTCGGGCTAAGGTTCCCAGAACTTGTCCTCCTGGTGAACTTTGCCCGATACCTGTACCTGACCGTCTGTGGACCCACATCTCCATGGATTTTATGACGGACCTTCCTCCTTTGGAGGGCAAAACGGTTATTTAGGTGGTGGTAGACCATTTCAGTAAAATGTGCCATCTTGTTCCTTTAAGAGGGTTACCGTCGTCCAAAAAACTTGCTGAACTGTTTATTAAACATATTGCTAAACTGCATGGTTTACCGGAGAATATTGTTTCTGACAGAGGGGATCAGTTCGTTTCTCGATTTTGGAGAGCCCTTTGCAAGGCTCTGGGTATCACCCTGTCCTTCTCTTCTGCCTTCCACCCAGAGACTAATGGGCAGACAGAGAGGGTAAATCAAATGGTAACACAAAAACTCCGTTATGTTTCTGATCTGCAGGCAGATTGGGTAAAGTACTTACCATTGACAGAGTTTGCCATTAACAATCAGGATAGTAGCTCGTCTTGGACCTCACCATTCTATTGCAACTATGGTTTTCACCCAAGGCATAAGTCATTTTCCAGTGCTACGTCTGATCACAGCGGGGTGGATGTTATCATTAAAGATCTGTGCACAGTCTGGGCCCAAGTTCAGAAGAACTTGGTTCATACCCAGAACATCCAAAAGAAAAGTTCTGATAGGCGGCGTCATTGTTCTAGAGGGTTCGTTGTTGGGGATAAGGTATGGTTATCTACCCGAAACCTGCGTTTGAGGGTTCCCTCTGGTAAACTTGCGCCGCGTTTTGTAGGTCTGTATGTGGTTCAGAAGGTGGTTAATCCGGTGACATATCGTCTTAAATTACCCTCTTGTCTCCGGATACACAATGTATTTCACCGCTCACTTCTTAAGAGGTATATCCAGCCTGTGACTCCGCCCTCTAGACCTCCTCCTCCAGTGTGTATGTTATGGTCCTGAGGAGAGATCATGGGTTCCGGCGACATCCATCCATGCTGATCACCGGATAAGGGAGTTCCATGAATCTCACCAAGGCAAACCCAGACCAGGGAAGGGTCCGGTGGCCCCTCCTAAAAGGGGAGGTACTGTCAGGGCTAGACGGCGCTCAGTTTGCAGGGAGCAACACTCTGCAGCAGCTGAATTGTGACCCCACCCTGATAGACAGTCTGCTGGTAGCTCTGTGAGTGACAGAGTCCCTGCCACTCCAGACAGGGGGGCGTGTCGCACTAGCCAATGGGAGGACCCAGAGGCCGCTCCAATCAGCTGCTGGGGCGGTGTCCGGGAATCCCATTTAAACTCCCTGAAGGCTGAGTGCGGCGCCTGTGATATTCTCCTGGCTGCCTTGCTACCTGTGCTATTGTTTGCTGTTTATCTGTGTACCTGACCTCTGCTTGTTCTCCTGACCCTGGCTTGTTTTCTGATTTTGTACCTCGCTCCCGTTTGGCTTCTGACCCCGGCTTGTTTACGTTTACTCTCCAGTTCTGATTTGTGACTTGGCGTTCCCGATTTGTTATGACCCGGTCTGTTTGACTATTCTTCCTCCTGACGGCCCCAGCACTCTAGTAGTGCAGTGACTGTCATCCAGTTGCCGCCTGCCACCTAAGGCAGCATGTCAAGCAGGCAGGGACAGTGGGCTGGGTTCCAGTCAGGGCTCACTGTACCTCCCCTTGACGTGACACTTGTGAAGGCTTCCATCGCTGCCCTGTTTTCATTTTCCTGCCTGGGGCCGGAAATGGGGAAACCGCTATCTTTGTACACCCTAATGCATTGTCTATACAATGCATTAGGCTGTAGAAATGATCGAGCTCCCTAGTGGTAAAGCACCCTAGGGGGACTCAAAGTTAAAGTAAAAAAAAAAGTTTTAAAATGTAAAAAAAATAAAAAAGTATTAAAGAAAAAGCTACACATATTTGGTATCGCCACGTCCAAAAAAGAACAATCTATTAAAATATAATATAATTTATCATTTACGCTGAACACCGTAGAAGAAAAAAAGTTCCAAACGCCAAAATTGTGTTTTTTTAGTCATTTCACGTGCCATAAAAATTGGACTAAAATTTATCAAAAAAGTTCCATGCATTTCATACTGCTAGCAAAAAATGCACTCTCACTCATGTCCGTAGGTGTTAGTACAAAAAAGTTATTGGTCGCACAAAATGGTGCCGCGGCAGAAATTTCAAAAATAGAAAATGTTTGGAATTTTTTTAACGATACTAAGACATAACAGAAACCGTACATGTTTAGTATTGTTGGATGCGTATCAACCTGTAGAATACAGATAACACATCATTTATACTGAAGAATGAATGCCGTAAAAACAAAACAAAAATAATTTTTTTGCCATTTCCCAGTATATTCCATGGTAATATGAATAACACCATTAAAAAGTACATATTGTCCCGCAAAATAAAAGCCCTCATATGTCTACTTAGGTGGAAAAATAAAAACGTAATGGCTTTCAGAAGGTGAGGAGGAGAGAAAATTAGAGCCATATTATTATGAGTGTCCGTCAGGAAGGGGTTAAATTACAGGAATAGACTGTAGTCTACTAATACATTATTAAGTGAAAAAAAAGTTTAAAACATAAAGTGTGGAAAAAATTTAAATAAATATTAAAATAATAAATATATAATAAAAATTTGTGTGCATACATTACACATAAAAAAAACAGCTTACGCATATTAGGTATCAAAACGACCATAGTAACCTGTAGAATCAATTTACCATGTTATTTAGGGGGAAGTGTGAATGGTGGTGTTATGTGTTGCCCCGCAGTCTGCATGTCGGGCTGTAGGTGCTCTCGCACTGCAGGCCGGGACTTACCGTGCCACGCTCTTCTCTACCATCCAGTGCAAACGTCCCCGTTTCCTAAAGCATGCACGCTCTGCAATATTTAAAGGACCAGCGCATCGGTAATTGGCTCATTGCCAGGTGCTGATCCTATATCTTGTGGCCTCCACCTCTGATTCCTTGCTGAATCTACAGTGCTACAGTGCTATGTGCCATAGAAAAAGCATTTGTTTACTGTTCCTAACTTATCGTGTACCCAGGCCTCTTCCTCCGTCCGCTGACCACATTCATTATGCTGCCAGCCCTGCCCTTCCTGCCTGTCCCTGACCATGAGCCTGCCTTACAATTTTGTACCATGCTACACCTCGGCCGCCACCGCAAGCAAGTCGCGTCAGAGGTAGCGACCTCGGGGGTTTCTTGGCGCAGTAAGCCCAACGTGCCTTATACCACTTCTTGTGGTGGTTCAGTGGATCCACACACCAACGGTCAATACTGTTTACTCCAGTGGCTATTGATGCCGCTGCGTTGCCTCGACGGTAGTTGCTCAGCTTACGCAACAAATCGTCCGACAGGTGCAAACAAGTTAACCAGTTGACCACCATGATGCACCAGCTCCTTGCAGCCTGTTAGGGCTTCATCACGCAGTGCTCCAAGTGGTGGCATTGCACAAAGAAAAAATTGAGTTCTATGTGTTAGCCCACTCCTCCTTTGCAGTCCTTCTGGGTCTTCCATGGCTACAGAGTCATGCGTCAGTGCTCAATTGGCAAACGGGCAAACGGGTTTTATGTTGGGGACTATACTGTTATTCCCAGTGTCTTGCGGTATTGTGTCCGGTGCGTACCACTTCTCCACTGACATTGTCCACTCTTCTGCTGGGGCTGCCTTCACCGTATCACAAGTATGTCTTTCGTGAGAAACAGACCAAGACCCTAGTGCATCATCATGACTAAGATTGTTCTATTAGATCCAGTATAATCAACCGCACTCTTCTTGCTAATTAAATGTTTCTTTATTAAATTTCAAGTAGACATTGTAATAGCGACAGTTGAACATCGTGAACGTCAATGTTTTCGGTCACCACATGATCTTTTATCAAAATTGTTGCTTGGCGTCTCAGGACTAAGTAATCAATACACAGACCGAGCTGCGGCCGGTGACTAATAACGTTGACGTTCACGGTGTTCAACTGTTGCCATTATGATGTCTGTTTAAAATTTAATAAAGAAACATTTAATTAGCAAGAAGAGTGTGGTTGATTATACTGGATCTTGTGGATTTGGATTGAAATTATCCTATCGACCTAGCACCATACTTTACATTGTGTGCTGAGCATTATTATATCTGGCGCAGGGAAATGATGAAAATAGGTATTTGATGGAAGATGTTACAATAACAACTCTGTGGGGTGATTTCCCTAAGGAACGTCAGTGATTTGATCAAATCCCTGAACTTTTTTAGTGAAAAGATCAATAATCTCCCTTAGGGATTTGATCAAATCCCTATTTTTATAATTTCCCTGTGACATATCAATTATGATTGTTCTGTTGACCTCCTGCCTGGGACTACTCCTCCTCAGGGAGGTTCCACCCTTTGTCTGTTCCCGAGACACAGGCCATGGCGGCCTATTTAAAATAAAATCTTCAGAAAGGCTTCATTCGCAAATCCTCCTCTCCAGTCAGTGATAGGTTCTTCTTTGTGGAGATAAAGGATGGTTCTCTTCACTCTCGCATTAACTAACGGGATCTCAATAAAGTTACTTTTAAGAACCGCGATTCGCTGCCACAGATATCCAAACTCTTTGACCATCTGCTCAGAGCCAGAGTCTTCACAAAATTGACTTGCAGGGAGCTTACAACTTGATTTGAATTTGTGAAAGTGACAAGTGGAAGACTGCCTTCAATACCCATCACAGAAATTTTGAATACCTGGTGATGCCCTTCGGCCTCTGCAACACTTCAGCCATCTTCCAGGAATAGACATTTTCTGAGACCTCCTGTACTTGTGTGTTGTTGTGTACCTGGATGACATCCTAATTTTCTACCCTTATCTTGAAGCTCCTCGCGCCCACATGCTCCAGGTTCTGAGATGCTTGCAGAACAATCAACTTTATGCCAAGCTTGAAAAATGCGCCTTTTAACAGGCTGCTGTTCTTTGAGTACATTTTCTCTGACAAAGGACTTCAGATGGACCCTGCCAAGTTGTTGTCTGTCCTGCAATGGCCATGGCCAGTCAGTCTACAGGCCATACAGAGCTTTCCTTGGTTTCAACAACTATTTGCGGTGGTCCTTTTAAATTGGCAGCCACCCACTACGCAGAGTGATGGCTTGGCACTGAAAAAAGGCAACACTTGTTCTTCACTACTCTTCTTACTGGTCAAGTCTCCTTAAAATCACTAGTTTAGTGTCGAATTGGGAGCAATTCAAAGCCACATGAAAAAAGAAGTGGGAGAAAAAGGGAATGAAGGAAAGTATAAAAAATAATTGAGAGTAATGTGAGAACTGACAGCAGCATTGTTAAACATGGTAGAAGAAATACAACGCTACCCTTCGTCCCCCTTTGTATCACTACCGACAACAGCGTATTTGGCATTTGCCAGGTTGATGGTCTGGCCCTGAATGACACCTAATGTTTCTCTAGGATATATTGCCATACATAAGGCTGAGTTCACATGCAACGTATTAGCTTTGAGTTTACGGTGAAGAATAAAGTAGCTTAAAGCAGTTCTATAACCTCAATATGTGATAGCAAATGGCTGGGACCAATGGGTGTCATAGACATTGGGACTTCTAATGATCCTCAACAGAAGGGTTCCCCCCTGTCTGCTATGCAGAGATTTGGAACATAGCACTTTTTGCTTGACAGCAGTCATTTTATACTCTGGCCTACCAATTATAATGTTATGACATATTCTCCTGATTAATCAAAATAACTTTCTAAGATTGGGATACCATTTATGTTAAATACTTACTTTTGTGCATATTGATGTGCTAAAAAGTGTAAATTTCTCTAAAAGATAAACGTTTCAATAAGGATGGAAAATTAAAAAGTAATACAAAATAAAGTCCAAATTACTTCATTTTAGTAACGTTTTATATGCACACTATTTATATATTGCAATTAATTTTTACAGCACAAATCTTTTAATTGAAAATGTAACTTGCAAGCACAGAATATCATATCAAGTATGAGCTGCAGATGAAAATCTCGTTATAAAGGGATTCCCACAAAAAAGGGAATCCATAAACAGATGGCTTAAACGGAAATGAACTGACCCCAGGGAATGAGATATGAATAGAGAAAGAGTTCTCATGCTGTGATAAAGATATGGGGAAACCCTTTCATATCTTTAGTGCAGATTAATTATTCATATTTATGTCACAAGCTCAGCGCACATTAAATACTGGATTGCTGCAGGTCTAGAAATAAATATTGTTTAACATTCCCTAGATTTGAAAAAATGAATCATTAATATATTCAAGAATAAATAAAAAAAATAAGACCATTGTTCGTTATCTTGCAACTACCAGCTCTACATATTATGATTTAGAAGCAAAATAAAGATGATTATATTTTAAAAAAAAAGTGTTACTTTTCTATATATTAAAACAATGCTGTAAACACTGAGCTGAAGCAATGTAGTCAAAAGACTAATCATAACCATTCACAGAGTGCTAATGCATAAAGGCGTAAGACCTTTGTGAACATTGGAGTACAGTATATAACAATTTTACATTTTCTTAAAGAGGGCCTATCAGTTTTGAGAAAAACTGAAAAAGTGACAGTAGATGATATTGTAAGACTTTTCTCAAATACACTGTCACGTGTGTGTAGTGGGCCATGACTGCCACCCAGCCCACTGTCCCTGCCTACTTGGCATGCTGCCCTAGGAGGCAGACCCCAATTGGACGACAGCCCCTACGCTGCTAAGTGCAGGGCCGTCGGGGAAAATGCAGAGTCAATCAGTCGAGGTCAGAAACAGGCCGAGGTCAGAAACACAGGGAGACTACAATACACAAGACTTAGGGAAACAACAAGGGAACACCTTTGACAGGCAAAGCCTGGAGGAACTGGGGAGGTTTAAAAGGTCTGCCCGGACACCGCCCCCACAGCTGATTGGTGCGGCATCCGGGCCCTGATTGGTCCTGAGAGCTGTCACTCCTGGCTCAGGAGCAGCACCTCTCCCAGGGTGTGGTCCGAGTCCAGACCTTTTAACCCTCGCAGGTCGTTGCGTTAAACGGGTGGAAGGCTGCCCAGACGAACGTAATATAAACATTATTAACAGATCAGATGATTTTCTTCAGTATTACAAGGAATACAATGTAAAGTAGTCAGTGTACAGCTTGAGCAACAGTGTAAATTTGGTGTGCCCTCAAATTATCTCAACATATCTATATCTATACTACGGGCAACAAAAGTGAGTACACCCCCAAATGAGAATGGACAAAATGTATCAAAAGTGTCAATATTTAGTGTGGCCACCATTGTTTTCCAGCACTCCAATAGGGTTTAGGTCTGAAGACATGCTTGGTAAGTTCTGCATCTTTACCCACATTTTCTTTATCAAGGCAGTGTTGGTCTTGAAGGTGTGTTTCGGGTCATTATCATGTTGAAATACTGCCCTGTGGCCCAGTTTCTAAAGGGAGGGGATCATGCTCCACTTCAGTACATGTTGGCATTCATGGTTCCCTCATTGAACTGTAGCTTCCCACAGAAATGATGTGTCCTACAGAGCATGAGACACTATTTGTGACTTTTCTGTGCTTTGGCTATGAATTGATGATTTTGAGTGGGTAAATCCCTCAGTCATATCACAATTATCTAATAGGATATTTGAAAAACTGTAAGCCAGGAGATCCCATTAAAGGGGTTGTCTCACTACAGAGATTCCTCTCACCACAGTCCTGTTTTCTTGGTTTCATTTTGATTTCAGGGGCGTGTGTACTGGCTTCCACTAGGCTGCAGTAGAAGCCAGGTCTATAGCTATAGCAACCAGTGCTGGCAGCCAATCATAAGAGAGTAAACAGGTCTGTAGCTATAGCAACCTGAGAGGCTGATGCAGCCCATACAAGAGGGGATATCTAGGAATAGGTAGGGCACTGCTAATAGACACATATTGCAAAGATCTTTAACATAAAAATCAATCATTGTAGTGAGACAACCCCTTTAAGCAAACACTGTTCCCTTGCAGCACTGTGATACTGAAATGAAATCCAACCTAACTTAAAATCTCCACAAAGTTTCTATTACCACTTATTCTGGTTTTCTTCAACGCTCCATAGAAATATTAAAGGGGTTTTGCCATGATGTAATGTTGACGTAGGATCCTCCTAAATGGGTATTTAATCACTTTTCTAAATATATGTGATTACAAAAATTGCAGCCTGAGAGAGCTAAAGGCTGCCTTACCTGCCTTTAGTTACTTAAAAGCTTGCATTAAATACGACCAGGCAGAGTGACAGGAGCTGCTGGCCTGGCTTGCGCAGAGCACACTTCTTATCTGATGAAGGGGAGCGGAAGCTTTCAAGGGGCTGGGGAGAAATATGTTGTCTTTTGTATACAGAATCCACTAGTTGTAGTGTGATTATCTGAGTAGATCCCTGCTTTATCTGATGACAGGGACCATGAAGGAGCTTTCAAGAGGCTGTGGAGAAAAGGTGTTGTCTTTTGTATACAGAATCCACTAGTTGTAGTGTGATTATTTGAGTGAACATTGCACAAGATCCCTTATGCATGGCTCTGTGCTCTGGCAGTCTCTCTCTCTCTCAGCTCAGCGTGGCTTGTTTACTTTGGCTTCTTAGCAGATAAGGCACTTCCTGGCAAAACCCCTTTAAGGGCCGGACTGAGACTAAAATGCAGCCTTGGCACAAAACCCCCACCAGCCCACATACAATATCCGATTCCAAATTTTGCATTGGTCGCACACCTCACCGCTTTCTAAAATAACACTATGCACACAAGCAAGAAAGTGAAAGTGGCACATAGAAACCCATAATCACAGGGTAAGGAGCAGGCTCGTACTTGCTTTTACGATCAGAGACAAGTGTACTTTGCCACTATACAAGCACCAATATAACCTATAATAAAGAGATACCAGTGGTCAAATTCCAGTTAAGGTTGCCACCACATAACAGCAAGTACAGTACTGATGCAAAACAGAAGGAAAATAACCACTAACATCCAGGGACTCACAGGTGACATATTCTCTGATGAGTCATTCACTTTCCCTTTCCACTGTTCTTTCGGTCAAGACTCATCCGTGTAGAATTTACCACACCAACATCTTAGACTCCTCATTTTTCCAGCATCTCCATACCGGTTTGCACCTCTGTAAAAACTCCCCATCCATAACACCAAAGGATGATAATAATGACCCCTTTGTTCCCAAAACAGTAAAAGTACCCCCAGATGGCTATGGGGCATCCAAATTTTTTGGTTTTGTTCCCCCATATAGTAGGTAGGCACCCCCCCCAAAATAGGCAGATAGATGGAACGCCTTTTATACAGGTAGACCCCAATTAAGCAGGTAAGTATAAAAACCCTCTCCTCAAAGGGAAACTGTCACAGAGTATACGCCCCCCTGGCTGAGGACAGCACAAGCGAGTCTCAGACATGCTGTATCTAGCACTGTGTCCCTGATTCTGGAAAGGGCTGTAGTTTTAGAGCATTTAATGTTCAACTCTTATTCATGAGCAGATGTTAGCCCCGTCCACCAAAGGCTATCCCCACCCACCTGGCAGTTATTCACATGTTTCTACTTATTCAAAGTAATAGGTTTATCAGTTGAGGTGGACGGGGCAGCCTCAGGTGGGCGGGGTATGAAAAAAATGAATCTTTTCATGAGCCTTTTCTGGCTGAAAACTGCAGATTTGAGCATTAAAGGGGTTTTGCCACAATGTAATGTTGACGTGGGATTCTCCAAAATGGGAATTTAATCACTTTTCTAAATATATGTGATTACAAAAAGTAAAGCCGGTGAGAGCTACAGCATTGCTCAGTCCCCCCCCAGTTTCCTGAAAGTTTACATTAGACATGACCAGGACACTGACAGGAGCTGATCTGGCCACGCTTGCATGTTTGCACTTCTTATCTGATGACGGGGAACATGAAGAAGCTTGCAAGGGGATGGGGAGAAAGTGAAATGTATGAGGCTGTGTCTTTTGTATAGATAATCCACTGGTTGTAATGTTATTATTTGAGTAAACCTTGCAGACGCTTCCTTCTTCCTCGATCTCTGCTCACCCGCTCCCTCTCACCCCTGCAGCCGTTCATGACTTAGCTGTCAGGGCTGGGCAGCGCTTAGCTTGTGGGGAGCAACAGTCTGCAGCAGCTGGTTTGCGACGTCGACCTGATAGACAGTCTGCTGGCAGCTCTGTGAGTGACAGAGGCCCAACCACTCTAGACAGGGGGCGTGTCGCACCAGCCAATGGGAGGACCCAGAGGCCGCTCCAATCAGCGGCAGGGGCGGTATCCGGGAATCCCATTTAAACCCCCTGCAGGCTGAGTGCGGCGCCTGTGATACTCTCCTGGCTGCCTTGCTACTTGTGCCTTATATTGTGTTTGCTTATCCATGTACCAGACCTCTGCTTGTTTTCCTAACCCTGTCTTGCATTCTGATTTTGTAACTCGCTCTCGTTCGTGTTTTACCTTGGCTTGTTTACGGTTTCTATTGTTGGTTCTGATTTGTGGCTTGGCGTTCCCGATTTGTTATTGACCCGGACTGTCTGACCTTTCTTCCTCCTGATGGCCCCAGCACTCTAGCAGCACAGGGACTGTCGCCCAGTTGGCGTCTGCCGCCTAGGGCAGCACGTCAAGTAGGCAGGGACAGTGGGCTGGGTTCCAGTCAGGGCTCACTGTACCTCCCTTGACGTGACATTATCACAGGCCAAAACCGTTACTGCTCTACCCTCACTATGACAGCTCTTGTAGAGCAGATGCAGGGGCTTACCCAGCTAGTCCAGGATCTGTACCTCGGGCAATGAGGAGCAGAGAGTGGGAATTGTTATATCATTACTTCAGGGTCCCCCCCAGGAGTGGGCATTTGCGTTACCTCCGGATTCGCCAGAACTGTCTTCTGTGGACAGGTTCTTGGTCTCCTTGGGCATACTTTTTGACAACCCTGGTAGGGAAGCTGTGGCCGAGGCTCAGCTGACCACCTTGAGACAGGGTAAAAGGACGGTGGAGGAGTATTGCTCTGAATTTCACCACTGGTGTGTTCCGTCGGGGTGGAACGACCCAGCGCTTAGATGTCGGTTTAGATTAGGGTTAGCCGACCATGTGAAGGATATGTTGGTGGCTTACCCTACCCCTGGTATTTTAGATGAGGCTATGGCTCTAGCTGTTAGTCAGGACAGACTTTTTAGGGAGAGACGTCGGGAAAAGGTTCCCTTCCCAGCGGTCCACACCTCTGCACCCGCTGTTTCCGATATAAACTCCGAGGAGCCCATGGAAGTGGGGGCTTCTTCGGCAACTGCTGCCAGTGACCATAGGATGTCTCGGCGTCTCCAGGGTTTATGCTTCTACTGTGTCGAGGATGCACATGGCATCAGTGTGTGCTCCAAACGGAAGACCAGGCCGGAAAGACTCCAGCGCCTAGGTGATTTGCAGGAAGGTCACCTAGGTGAACAGGTATTTTCCATTGTATCCAAAAAATTGCTGCTCCCAGTTAAGGCCTCATACTTGTCTGTCTGGTTCTGGGAATGCTTTTGTGGACTCTGGGTCAGCGTCCAATTTTATAGACGCGTCCTTTGCCAAATGTCTGGTTCTACCTTGGAGACCTCTATCTGATTCCCTGCAGGTGGTGTCTATTGACTCGACTCCACTGGCTTGGGGCACGATTCAATATTTTACTCCTGAGCTCAAGATGTTGGTGGGATCCATACATACTGAAAAGTGTACTCTATTTATCATGGAGGGTCTGCCCGCTGATGTGGTGTTGGGGCTGCCCTGGCTTCAGAATCATAACCCAGTGTTTGACTGGAATTCAGGTGAATTAATCAAGTGGGGGCATCAGTGCTTTGACAGATGTCTCCCTGTCATACTCGGCAATACAGAGGTGGAGCAGATTCCTGTATTTATTCGTGACTTTGCTGAGGTATTTTCTCAGAAACAGTCGGAGATTCTACCCCCAAATATATCTTACGACTGTGCCATTGACCTATTGCCCGGAGTGAGTTTTTCTAAGGGGAGGATATATAATCTGTTAGGTCCTGAGAGAATAGCCATTAAGCAATACATTGCAGAAAGCCTTCAGAAGGGGCATATCCGACCTTCTATATTTCCTATGAGTCCAGGGATTTTCGTTGAAGGAGGCCTCCGTCCATGCATTGACTACCGTGAATTAAATAAGATAACGGTAAAAAAATAATATCCCTTACCCTTGATTCTTGATTTGTTTAATCAGATCCAGGGGGCAAAGTGGTTTTCCAAACTGGACCTGAAAGGTGCCTATAACCTCATTCGTATTCGAGAAGGGGATGAGTGGAAAACCGCGTTTAACACTCCTGAGAGTCATTTTGAATATCTGGTTATGCCTTTTGGGTTGTGTAATGCACCTGCGGTGTTCCAGAACCTGGTTAATGATGTTTTCCGGTAACTTATTGGTTGTTGTATGGTTTTTTATTTGGATGACATTTTGATCTACTCAGAAGATTGGTCTTTACATGTTAAACATGTATGACAGGTATTGCAAATCTTGAAGGAAAATAGGTTGTTTGTTTTTTGTTTGTTGTTTGCTTGAGAAATGTGTTTTTGGGGTACAGGAGGTTCCTTTCCTTGGGTATATCCTCCTAACTCCTAACTCATTTCGTATGGACCCCGGTAAAATTCAGGCTATGCTCGACTGGGTCCGCCCTTCGTCCTTGATGGCCCTACAGCGATTCTTAGGGTTTCCTAATTATTATCATAAATTTATTCGTAATTTTTCTGTCTTAGTTCGGCCGTTGACTGACATGACTAAGAAGGGGGTGAAGTTCAGTAATTGACAACCTGAGGCCATAGAAGCGTTTGAGAAACTTAAACAGTGTGTTGATTCAAGCAGATCATAGCAAACCCTTTGTCATCGAGGTTGATGCTTCTGAGTATGGTTCAGGGGCGGTCTTGTCTCAGGGGTCCACTACTATGACTAACCTTCGCCCTTGTGCCTTCTTTTCGCGTAAATTTTCCTCGGCGTAAAGGAATTATGACGTTGGGAATCGGGAGTTGTTGGCTATTAAGTGGGACTTCGAGGAATGGCGCCACTTCCTCGAAGGTGCCCAGCATCAAGTCACGGTTACGGTTCTTACCGATCATAAAAACCTCACCTTTTTAGAGAATGCTAATAGGTTGAATCCACGTCAGGCACATTGTGCATTATTTTTTACGCGCTTCAATTTTGTTGAAATTAAAAAGCTCCCCATTAAGTAGATAGGTAGTTATACAGTTAGGTAGGTATATAAGACCCTCATTTAGTAGGCAGGTAGGTATATAGACCCTCACCATTAATTAGGTAGCTAGGTATATCGGTCCCTCAATGGGTAAATAGGTATTTAGCCCTTAGTAGGGAGATATAAAATTCCCTCATTAAGTAGGTGGGTAGGTATATACGCCCCTTCAGAAGGCAGTTATATGGGCCTCCCCAGTAGATAAGTAAGTATATTGGCTCACCCAGTAGGTAGCTAGGTATAATAGCCCCTTAGTAGGTAGGTATATACAGTGCCTTGCGAAGGTGTTCAGCCCCCTTGAACTTTTCAACTTTTTGCCACATTTAAGGCTTCAAACATAAAGATATAAAAATTTTTTTTTTTTTTTGTGAAGAATCAACAACAATTGGGACACAATTGTGAAGTGGAAAGAAATTTGTTGGATATTTTAAACTTTTGTAAAAAAAAAACAAACTAAAAAGTGGGGCGTGCAAACTTATTCGGCCCCTTTACTTTAAGTGCAGCAAACTCACTCCAGAAGTTCAGTGAGGATCTCTGAATAATCCAATGTTGTCCTCAATGACTGATGATGATAAATATAATCCAACTGTGTGTAATCAAGTCTCCGTATAAATGAACCTGCTCTGTGATAGGCTCAGGGTTCTGTTTAAATCCTCGAGAGCATCATGAAGACCAAGGAACACACCAGGCAGGTCAGTGATGCTGTTGTGGAGAAGTTTAAAGCCGGATTTGGATACAAAAAGATTTCCCAAACTTTAAACATTCCAAGAAGCACTGTGAAAGCGATCATATTGAAATGTAAGGAGTATCAGACCACTGCCAATCTACCAAGACCTTACTATGTAGCGCCAAAAGGTGAAGGGATATGTCAAATCCAAATATAGCATAATTAATACATTTAAAGTGTGTTTCCCACCATCTTTCATATATAATTGCCTTGCGCGTATCATTTCACCCCCTTCACAACCACTTGAGGAATATTACCATTTGGTAAATCTACATCCCACCTTTTAAGATATTGATCCCCTACTTCAAGGAGATCTAGATTTCTTAATCTAAAGTATAAAGAGAAGAGTGAATCTCTCACTGATATTTGTGTAAGCATAAAGTCAAAGGTACTAGTTGATTATTCCTTATCGAGATTAAGTACTCTATGTTTGAGAAACTCCACTGCTTGTTGATATGCTAAACATTATCAATTTGGAAGATTGTATTTCGTTGCAAAGTCTGGGAAAGAAAAATATGATTTCCAATCCGTGTCATACAAACAGGAACTTTTTACAAAAGGAAGCATTCTCATAGTAACCAACATGTTACTAAGAAATTATAGCTCCTATTTATTCTGCAGGAGTTGGCATCAAACTATAGGTTATATTTATGTATGTTCCCAATGCCCTAAAGATAAAGACACCTTGAACAAATTTCTGTATATAGCTCCTATGGCTCACTGGTGTGCCTCCAGTGGAGGCCGACTATTCAGCTGTTACGGGACCCGTGGGAAAGATGTTACTAGCATAGAGTAGCCCACACCCTATCTGCCCCATCATTTGCCGACAGAGTTATTATATTTCTTCCACTTGCCTCTCAGTATTTCAGTTCAGAGATGGACAGCCTGTAAGCTAGTCTTTGACTCAGAGGCTCGTTTTCAGACAGTAACAGGGTTTGACATACTGTAGGCCTCCACCACTGTGTAGATAGATATATGAGCCCCCTTAGTAGGTAGTTAAGTATATAGTGTCCCCAAGTAAGTAGTTAGATATGTAAGCCCCCTTATTAGGTATACAGTGGGAAAAAAAATATTTAGTCAGCCACCAATTGTGCAAGTTCTCCCACTTAAAAAGAGGAGAGAGGCCTGTAATTAACATCATAGGTTGACCTCTTACATTTTACTAGGGGACCAGTATACTTACATGCAGGCCTCACGTAGGTAGTTTATATACTGGAGAGATAGGTATCGTATGTAAGTAGGTACACAGAGGCCTCTGTAGGTAGGTATATTTCAGTAGCTCGGTAAGCAAACAGGTCTTTTTAGTAGTTGGGTATTTAGGTAGGTATATATACTATCCCAGCAGGTATATAGGTCCCCTAGAAGGTCATTAGATATATTGGTTCCCCAGTATATAGGTCGGTATGTAGGTTGATAGGTCCCCCCCCCCTCGCTAGGTCAGTAAGCATACTGGTCCCCTAGTATATTGGTAGATTTTAGGGCTGCTGTATAGGGCTCCCCAGTATGTAAATAGGTATATAGGTTCCCCCAGTAAGTTGGTAATTATACAGGGTCCCCCGATATGTTGTTAGTTATATAGGGCACCTCAATATGTAGGTAGATATATATGTAAACTACTGGGGGACATATATACCTCTCCACAGTGGGGAGCCCTATAGCTTATATTCCTACCTACATAATGGGTGACCCTAAACACTTATAATCTGCTGGGGACTGTCCTAGACAGAAAGCACCAAAACTCCCTAATATATATAGCCGAGAAACTCCCATAGCATCAATATACAACCAAGAGAAGAGGAGTCATATCTCATCAAATTTAAACAACACTGTTTTTATTATATCAAAAGACAATTAAAAACACACATATCACAAAAGAGGAACCAATTACAAATGGAAGACATGATGGCAACATAAGTGATGAATGGATACCCATGTATATATAGATCTCATTAATCTGATAAGGAAAGTAGATTTATGAAAAAATTATTACAAATCTATGTTATGTGTATATCAAGTATGCGAGTAGTATAGTCTACTTAATATCAGAAGAGATCTCTAATCATATCAAAGAGGAACTCATTCCATATACATTAGAAGTCCCATACATGAGTAGATATAGTATAATAAAGACATCCCAGAGTGAGAGAAATGTAGGCTAGACTATTATCAACAAACATAAGTATAATCATCAAAGTATTGCCTCAACATTTACCCATATTGATGAATCTAGGGTGTCACCGCTGCAACCATCAGCCTCCTGTCCTAACGCGTTTCGCCATCCAGGCTTTCTCAAAGGACCTAGATCTAATGTCTAAAACTAGCTATTTATAGTTCCATCCCCCACCAGTTGATCTTCAAGGACCAATAGCAGACATACCTTGTCGGCACACACGCCACTCACAGGAGCGGAGTCCCGCCCCACACGCCGGCAGTCCAACTCCAAAGCGCACAAACCGGATTGCGCACTTCCGGTCATGCGCAGGAGCATACATAGGACGCCGGGGCGGGAGGCGGGAATCCGGTCCCCGAGTGACGCAGGCGCACAGTACCTGCCGTCATTAGCTACAACCCATCTCTACTGCCAAACAAAGAAACGATCCATTAAGGATCCACAAACTACACTCTAAAAAGCAAACTGCCCACACAGTGTATATAACTCTACCTAAACACCAAATATATTAATATAATGTCTAAATGCTATGTAATTATTATAAATATTAAAGTGAACACCTAAATTTGTGATAAAAAATATAGTGTTACATAGAATTAGTGATCGACAATATAGTGTTATATAGGACTACTGTGATAAATGTGATTATATATATATGTTTGATATAAAAGTGTTATATAAACAATAAGAATATTATCAAAAATACATAAATTAGTGAAAAATAAGGCAATTGAGTAAAAATATACATGAATAAAGTGATAAATACAAATGTGAAATACAAAAGAAAAAAAAAAATTCATTATTTTCGAGCAAACAACGGCAGGAGTTAGTAATCTTCAAGGTTAGTCCACAACTTGTTAGTCCATATATCTCTGTTCAATAGTTTAGTGGTTAGAGATGTTAGTCACGACGAATCACACAATTAGCACCTGAAATTTATATAGACAAAAAATCTATGATTAAAAACTCTAAATATGAGTACACACACTAAAGACATAGACCCCATTAAAAACACAAAAATGGAGAGATCATAGGAATGATACAAACCCCAACTTTTCATTCAGGCCAATCGGAGACATGGTGTTAAGGTTGACTATCCATTTACATTCTCTTTGTTCATGCATTTGTTTAACATTTCCACCACGGATACCACACTGTACTCGGTCGATACCAATAACACGAAAAGAGCTTGGATTGCAATCATGGAACTGGAGAAAGTGTCTCGGAATTGTTTTTAAAGTAGATACATCTTGGCAACTTTTTGCAGCCATAATGTCCCTCACATGTTCTCCTGTCCTTATCCTCAGTTCGCGGGTAGTTAAACCCACATACGATTTTGGACATCCACAATTTGCAAGATATATCACATTTGTAGTGCTGCAAGAAATATAGCTCAAAATTTTAAAGCTACGTTCCTTCAACATAGGTTGGAATGTATTTGCTCGTGTCATATTTTGACATGCTAAGCAATCTCCACAGGGAAAAAAAAACATTTTGGGACCAGAGGCCCCAAATAGATTTTTCTTTTCAGGGACATAGTGGCTCCTTACCAAAAAATCTTTAAGGTTCCTACATCTTCTAGCTGTCATTTTTGGAACATCAGTCAATGACTCTCTAAGACAAGGTTCCGTCTGCAAAATCAGCCAATGTTTTTTAAGAATCTGTCTCATTGTAGACCACTGGGTATTATATGTGGAAATAAATCTAACATTGTTATCTGATGGTCTCTTTACAGCTTTCTTCAACAATGTTTTTTTAGCTCTTAGATAACCCCTATTGATTTTCCTCCCACTATATCCTCTTTCTCTAAAAAGAACCTCCAAATCAGAGGCCTGAGTCTCAAATTTTTCATCCGATGAGCAAATCCGCTTCATTCTAAGGAACTGACCACTCGGGACAGCCCCAATGGTCGACGAGTCGTGAAAAGATGAAGCATGTAATAAAGAATTAACCGACGTACTCTTCCTGTACACATCAGTCTGTAAGTATCCCCGATGTTCAGTCTCAATCAATAGATCCAAAAACTCTACTTTTTTGTTGTCATATTTAAATGTCAATTTGATGTTAAAGAGGTTCTGATTCAGACCCCTCATAAATTCCTGGAGCTGAATCTCAGAACCCTGCTACAGGAAGAGCACGTCGTCAATGTATCTCATACAGCACTGCACTGGGTCTGCGGCACGGGCCCCGTCACCATGGAATATAACTCTCTCCCAGTAACCTAGGAAGAGATTCGCATATGACGGGGCACATGCCACGCCCATTGCAGTGCCGCGTTTCTGCAAATAAAAAATGTCCTTAAACACAAAGAAATTATGTGTCAAAATGTACCACAAAAGTTGTACAATCAAGTCGACCAAATGGCTGTCCAAACTGCCCATCCCAAGAAAAAAACAGACAGCATGAACACCATCATTGTGACAAATGCTTGTATACAGAGACTCAATGTCGGCCGTTACCAGCAACATATCAGGATCCACCATAATACCATCAATATGGCCTAAAACATCAGTGGTGTCCCTAACGTAAGATGGTAGGGTCTCAACAATAGGCTTCAAATAGAAGTCAATAAATTTACAAATGGGGTCGCATAGCCCACCAATCCCAGAAACAATGGGACGACCTGGAGGATCACTAATACATTTATGTATTTTCGGTAGAAAATACAATGTCGGAACTTTTGGACATTTCACACACAGTCCATAAAATACCTTTTTTGGGATAATACACTCTTTATATGCTGACTGTAAACTTTCCAACAATTCAACTGAAAACGATTGAATCTGATTACTAGACAGCTTTTGATATGTATCCCTATCTTTAAGTTGTCTAAAGGCTTCTTTTTCATATTTAGTCATGGGCCAGACCACAATGTTTCCTACCTTGTCCGCCGCCTTGTATACCACATCACTGTAAGGTAATTTGTAGGTAATTTATATAGTGGAGAGGTAGGTATAGTATGTAAGAAGGTACACAGAGGCCTGTAGGTAAGTATACAGCAGGTTATAAGTGTTTAGGGTTTATGTAGGTAGGAATATGAGTTATAGGGCTTCCCAGTCTGTAGGTAGGTATATATGTCACCCAGTATGTTACATATTGAGAGTCCTTATATAACTAACAACATGCCGGGGAAAAGCACCACTGGAACCTGGAGAGGAAGAAGGTGAGTATACGTTTTTATTTTATTTTATTGGGGTCCCAGGAGCTACTACAAAGCTTTTTTTTTATGAGGTAAACAAACACTTTAATCCATGTACTATGGTTCAGTATAAGTGGCCTTTACCCCATAACATAATTTCTATTTTTCTAAGTTTTAGGCACTGAACAATCCTGGAAGCAGTGTTTTCTAGCTATTTGTTAAACCAAGATTCATCTGTCAGACTGTAAGATATGAAGAATGAAATCACTCCAGAGAACACTTTTGAGTTAGTGTGTTTAGTGCCACTCCAGCAGACACTTGGCATTGTGCATGGTGATCTTAAGCCTTTAAGCAGCTACTTAAAGCTGTGTTCTGTGACTAAAAAAAAAGCTTGTTAGTCCATCGGGGCATCATAAAAAAAACATTTGGCTCGTTACCCCTCTTGTTCTCATCCCGACAGATGATTTTCACATGACCTTGCAGCCTTCACAGGCTGCAGTGGTGATGTACTGGATATACAACATGTGACTGTTACGAATGGCTAGGGCTAGGCTGTGTGAAGAATGAACATGGAAGTCATCTTCTAGAACGGAATGAGAGGATTAAGGACAAAGTACGCTTTTTTTCTATTCTTTTTTTATCATGCTCCGACGAACTAACAATCTTTTTTTTTTTAGTCACGAACACCCCTTTAACCATGGAAACCCAATCCATGAAATTTCTGCTGCACACTTCTTGTTCTGATGGCACTTCTAAAGGCAGTTTGAAACTCTATAGTGAGTGGTGCAACAGAAGCAATTTTACTCTTGTAAGCTTGCACTTCACAATAACAGCACTTGACAGTTGACTAGGGCAGATCTAGAAGATCAGAAATGACATGAACTGACTCAGTCACTGAGAAATTGAGCCCTTCAGAACCCATACAATTTCCAGAGTTTGTCTATAGAGATTGCATGGCTGTGTACATTATTGATGTACCTGTTTGCAGTAAGCTATGTTGACTGAAACATCTTTTCTCAATAATAGATCATTTGATGTTCTTAAAAAAGATGGTACATTTTTAGACTCTTGGAGATACAAATATGTCTCTGTGACCCGTAAAACTACCATGAATAACAGGCCATAACAAAAAAAAAAAAATTGTGCAAGACTGACTTAGCATTGGGGCTCCTTGTTTTTTTGGTACGATGGAGGTCCCAGAAGTTGAACCCTTACAGATTAAACAATAATGGTATATCCTAGCAATGGGATACCTTTAACTTCTTAACAGGCATTCAGTGTTCATAATGCTAACATTAGAGCCAGTGATAAAAAGGGTTTTAATGCAAAATTGATGTTTACAGCTTGCAAATCAAATAGTAAACATTTCACCATTCATCATTATTAAAATTTCTGTGCCATTTTTGTTTTAGTTGCTACCTTAGTGATCAATAGAGTAGAGTGTAAGCCCTCACGGGCAGGGACCTCTTTCCTTCTGTACCAGTTGTTATTAATTTGTCACCTTTGTACTTGTTTGACCTATGTTATGTATGAAACCCGAATGTACAGCGCTCTGGAACCAAGGGCGCTCAAAAATAAATAATAATAATAGTGTACAGGTCTTCTCTAGCGGATAAGACCAGTGATGAAAGTCCTTTAGTTCTGGCCGCAGATGTTCAGACATCACCTCTCCTCTCAGGTAGCTACTGTCAGTCTATTCCAGGTGCTATCATTCTACTCCTGTGTGCTGCACTTCTTAGTAATTAGTCAAACAGTGCAAATAAATTAAAAGAAAAAAGAGGTAATGTATCTCAAAGAAGGGAGGCACGGTGTCAGTGTGTGAGGATTTTTTTGCCTTTTGCACCTCACTGGGCATTTGTATATAACAAAGGGAAAGTGCTGAAGTCGCCAGTGCCAATCCTCAATTAACGTGAATCACTGAGCCTTGTAATGTAAAAAGGATTGAAACCAAGCCAGTGAAGTTCATGTAAAATCGGCTGTTTCAGGGGTGGAGGGGGTGGGTTGTCTCTCATCAGTGTAGAGTAGAACTTACTGGCTGGTTAGGTGAGAAACAAGTGTGGCTTAGAAGGGCTAATGTATCTCATTCTAGGCTCAGTGAGTGACATGTGAAAGAAAAAAGAAACCTCAATCAGGTATGTGCATTGAGAAACAAAATCCACGCTTGGGTCCTGCATGGATTTGAACCTAGGACCCCTATGCTGAAAGACAGAAATGCTCTTTACAAAAACAGACCTTTTTTTGACTAGAGTGAGCACAATGTAGAGTGAGCACACCTGACCTCAAGTAAAAATAAGATGACTGTCAGGAATCAGCCCAGAACTGCATGGGAGGAATACCAGATGTTTTTAAAGTTATCTTCGTCTAAACCACATTTTTTGGCATCCATTTCACACATAGTTTTTGAAAGATTATTCTTTCATGTAATCATTTAAAGTGTATAAGTTCTAACCATGTTTTAATTCTTAAATCGTTTATATGACTTCATTGCACTTACAGTGCCTATAAAGAAAAAAATATACAGTGAAACATCTGTAAGAGGACCCTTCTAAAACAAGAAAACACACACTTTTCTGGGAGTTAAGAAAGTTAATTTGTCCATCAGGGCATGATAAAAAATAGAAGATAAGAATCATGGTCCTCATTTATGAAAACTGTCTTGCGGTAAGACTGTCTTTGTTAATCATAGCAACCAATCAGAGCTCTGCTTTTATTTTTCCAGAGCTCTATATGAAATGAAAGCTGAGCTCTGAATGGTTGCGATGGGCAATTAGGAAAGTCTTACTGCTAGACAGGTTTTATGCATAAGGCCCCCATACTTATCTTCCAGACGCTCCTGTTCAGTTCCGGCGGACACGTGACCACTGTGGCCTGTGATTGGCTGCACCTACTATATGAATAATGAAGTACACTGTACAGCGGGATGAACAGGATGGCATTCGTGACTGAAAAGGAAGTAATTATGATTCTTATCTTCTATTTTTTATCATCCACCGATGGACAAATGAGCTTTCTTAAGTCCCGACATACCTTTAACAGCCCCTGAGCAAAGCAGTGCACTGGACCCTGCCCAAGCACATGATGTCACATCTTTAAATTACCTGACATCACGCCAGGCCATGCTTCTTAGGCCCCGTTCACACGGCTTATTTGCCGACGGATTGGCGCCGTATTCCGCGCCGGATTTGCGCTTCAATACGGCGCCAATCCGTCGGAGTCATTACGGTAATCCACTGCTCTCATTGAGAACAGTGGAATCCGTCGCTCCTCCCCGCTCGGCAAATCCGCCGCGGGGGGAGAAAGTGACATGCACATTATTTACGGCGCGGACGCGCCGTAAACAATGCATTGTCTATGGGGCCGGGAGCGGCGCCCCCGCCGGGCTCCGGCCCTGCCCCCGTCCAGCCCCTTATTCACGGCGGATTTGTGCGCTCAATACGGCGCACAAATCCGTCGGGAATAAGCCGTGTGAACACGGCCTAAGAACACCCAAGCACACCCAATCATGCCCAGTTTACTCTAGCAGGCCAATGCCAAAACAACAATAACAAAAAAATACATATATATAAGAATACATACAAATAGTCAATGCATACCAAATACATAAAAACTGACAATTTTCATGTATAAATAAATAAAATGAACAGCTCATCGTCCTCGTGCTGGGTGATACAGCACAATCACTGGAAAAAAGAGAAAGTCCACATCGATCTTCATATAAAAAAAATGTAACAGCTATATTCCTAAGAAATCTAAAAGCTCCATAAAAAGTATAACAACAAAACAACAGTTATGTAGCAAGGTATGAGAAGAAGAAAGTAACCTAGAGTTTCAAACATGGCTTGATTGAAAAAGTGAAATCAACATCATTAACCCCTTAATCCCACCAAAGAAAAAAAATATGACTCTTGATTTTTCTCCTCCTCAACTTCCAAAAACCATAACGTTTTTATTTTTCCACCTACATAGCTATATGCTTTTATTTTGCGGGACAAGTTGTACTTTCTAACTGTGACATTTGTCGTACCATAGAATGTATATATAGAATAAACCGCAAAAAATTGTAAGTGGGGCAAAATGTGAAAAAAAAGTACTTGCACCATGTTTGCAGAAGTTTTGTTTTTGCGGCGTTCAATCTTCGGTAAAAGTGATGTGTTATCTGTATTCTACAGGTTGATACACATCCGCCAATACCAAATATGTAGGGTTTCCTTAATGTTTTGGTGGCGTAAAAAAATTCCAAACATTTTCTATTTTTGAAATTTCCGCCGTGGCGCAATTTTGTTGCGACCAATAACTTTTTTGTACTAACACCTACGAACGTCCGTGAGGGTGCATTTTTTGCGGGCTGAAGTGTACTTTTTATTGCTAGCAGTTTAGAGTACATGGGACTTTTTGATCACTTTTATTCCAATTTTTATAGGACATGAAACTTTTTTCTTCTACGGTGCTCAGCGTATGGGATAAATGATGTTATATTTTAATAGATCGGACTTTCTCGGACACAGCAACACCCAATATTTGTAACATTTTTATTATTTTACTTCTTTAATTTGTAAAATGGCGAAAGGGGAGTGATTTGAACTTTGAATATATTTTTATATACTTTAAAAAAAAAAATTTCCCTTTAACTTTGAGTCCCCCTAGGGCACTTCACCACTAGGGGTTGCGATAATTTATACAGCCTAATGCATTGCATAGACAATGCATTAGGGTGTACCAAGAAGGTGGTTTCCCCACTTCCTTCCTGGGGTCAGAAGTGTAGCAAACGAAAACATGGCAGCAATGGAACCCTTCACAAGGCTTCCCGCTGCCATGTTTAGCCATCGGATTGGAGTGAAGAATTGTGCGCTGCACCGTTTTTCATTCATTTAGACACCGCGGCCATATTTGCCACGGCATTCAAGGGGTTAAACAGCGTGGGGCGCACCCGCCCCTGCACTGTAACCGCCATGTGTTAGCTGCAATTAGCCGCTAACACTTGGCGGCTGTGTAGCGGAATGACGCTGCGATCCCGCTGCACAACTCCTTAACGCCACCAGAATGTACCCATATGTCCAGGTAGATTAAGGAGTTAAATAACCAGGCTATGAGGGACATTCCCTCAAACATATAAGAAAAGCTTATGGCAAAATGTTATATATAATACAAAATATTAAGACATGCAATGATCTTGCTCAAAAGATTAATAATTTAGAAATAAATCCATTCTATAGTTCAAACCTTTAGGGTATGAAGTGTCCAAGATCCAAAAAGCTTCTATGTTTTACAGGCCATGTCTCCAATACCCACCCGCACAGGTCTGTTACCTCGTTATCTGGTCTGTTATTTCGAAAAACAGAAGTTGCTCAAATCACCAGCATGTTTTTGGAAAAAATGTTTGGACACATTAGATGGATTATTGACATTACCATAAGTAGCATCACTAATATGCTCCTGTATTCTGCTTTTCAATTGTACAGCCAACACATGATTTATTACATTCCATACAAAGTACTTTATAGACCACATATGTTGAATTGCAATTAATAAATAGCTTAATTCTATAGAAGTTATTATTTAAACTATTAGGTATTTCTTTTATATTATGGGCATATTTATGTGCCAAACATCTATTACCAATATATTTGAAAAAACCCACGTGAGTCGATTACCCTGCTTTTTGTTGCCGTGTATATAGAAGAATATCATTCTGTTCTAATAAATGTAAGTATCTTTTAATAGATTTCACTTGTGTAAGTTTGTGAATGTCTTTTGTTAAAAACTTGGGAAGATTTGTTTAATTACCTAACATCCAATAGACTGAATGGATTGTTACCATTGAAAATGTAAACATGACACACAATGGGATTTGACACAAATCTAAAGCATTCACAGACTGAAAAAATGAATCCCACAATAAAACATAACTTTTATTAATATTAATAAAAATTGAAAAAAAATCTCTCTAGGAAACCCTGGGTACTATGACTAGAGATGGGCGAATTGATTCTAACGAAGTGGAATTCGTTTAGAATTTCAGGAAAACTTCGGTTCGGAACGAAGTCGAACTTTGGGGTACTTCGGGTGAACGAAGTGTGCTTTTGATTGATAAAATGGTGGCGAGCACATGGCGTTACATGGGGCAAAGAACTCTGGGAGGAAGAAGGGCAAAGCCTGCATGACATGTGCAGAGATGAACCCAATCAGAGACCGGCAGGATTCTGTGACGTCACCGCACTATATAAGTCCGGGCGCGACGCTGGGAGCTCATGCCGCTCTCACTGTACTGACTAGGGAAGGTGCTGCCGCGGCTGCTTATGATAGCTGATACTAAAGAACTCATTTTTATACAGCGATTTTTGGGGGGTGTCTCAGCTTGTCTCAGAGCCAGCTTCTCTTAACGTTCTATTTCTGATTTTGTGGGGTATTGGATCTGAAGTCCAGTGTGTGTCCAGTGCAGCTGCAAATACATTTTAATGCTATCTGCCCACAGCACATTGAATATCCAAGGGCGATCTAAGCCTGTTCCTGTTGTATTCATTTAAAGAAACAGCGTTTTTACAATATAAATACCACTTCATTTTTGGCTGCTCAATTCTTTTGCGCAATTTACAACCTTGGGGTTAATTAAGCGTTGTTCTGCTGCTGTGGTGACTAAAAGAAAATGTTTACTTCACCGCCAAAAAATACATTTTTTCAGCAGCCTAATTCACAAGCGAAGGTTAATTACAAGTTTTCCTCTTGTTGTGTAGCGTAAAAAACACACCATTGTAACACGCTACAAAGCTCGTAGTTTTTGGTTGCTCAATTCTTTTGCGCAATTTACATCCAGGGGTTAATTAAGCGTTGTTCTGCTGCTGTGGTGACTAAAAGAAAACGTTTATTTCACCACCAAAAAATACATTTTTCCTGTAGCATAATTCACAAGCGAAGGTTAATTACAAGTTTTCCTCTTGTTGTGTAGCGTAAAAAACACGCCATTGTAACACGCTACAAAGCTCGTAGTTTTTGGTTGCTCAATTCTTTTGCGCAATTTACATCCAGGGGTTAATTAAGCGTTGTTCTGCTGCTGTGGTGACTAAAAGAAAACGTTTATTTCACCGCCAAAAAATAAATTTTTCCTGTAGCATAATTCACAAGAGAAGGTTAATTACAAGTTTTCCTCTTTGTAACACGCTACAAAGCTGGTAGTTTTTGGCTGCTCAATTCTTTTGCGCAATTTACATCCAAGGGTTAACTAAGTATTTTTCAGCAGTTGTACTCAGTAAAAGAAACTTTGTTTTTCACCGCCACAGAATAAATTCTGTAGCATAATTCATATCCGTAGGTTAATTAAGCCTGTTTGTGCTTTTATATTCAGTAAAATACACAGAGTTTTTAAACGGCACATACAAGTCAATTTTTCCTGCCCATTTGTGGAGCGCAATTATATCCAAGGGTTACCCAAGCTTCTTAGTGGGTTCATTTGGAGTCAAATACAGCGTGTGTATTTATCATATACAGATATCTTCATCAAACAGTGTCTGTACATGGCAGACACTGGCAGGCTCTTCATCTGCGAGTGGCAGAGGCACAAACATTCCAGGCCCAGGTCGCAGCACAGCAAGGGGACGTCGCAGCAGGGGTCATTCGGTGAGGCCACAACTGCCGCTGTCATCTAGCGGCCGTGTGCTGACTAGCAACCCAAGGGTTCTTGATTGGTTGACTAGGTCATTCACTTCCTCCCAGATGACATCTGACAACCCCAGCCAAGAGATGGCGGGAACGTCAGACACAATCCTCAGTTGGCATGACCCGGGAATAGGTCAGCGGCCCTCACCTGTCCTCAACCCGCCTCTTTCCCATCCGGTTCCCTCAGCCAGAGATCTACTATGTGGTCTGGGCTCAGCGCCACTATATAGCGAGGATGAACAATTTGAGGAGGGCAGTCAGCAGCTACTTGGCAGCGAAGAAATGGGGCCAATATCCCTGCTTTTTGCAGTAGGCGGCAAAAGTATAGATGTTTGAAGTGGCATGGGAGGTCATGTTGTGAGGGGTCAGCCTCTGCATACCAAGACCGGTGATGAGGACAGCAGTGACGATGATAACACAAATAGATGATGATGTAGCGACCGCACTTGGGAGCCGGGTGAGGCAAGGGCTTTCATCATCGTCAAGTGAAGAGGGCGTCAGCTTGCGCGTCAGTCAGCGGCGCAGCCATCAAGTGGGTAGTGTTGTCGTGAGTCAGCAGGGTAGAAGCATTGTGAGGTCGGTAGCCAGGCGGCCACGGGGTAAAAAGACCGCATCGCAGGTCCAAGAAAGTAGCGGCACACGGGACCTCAGCGACGGCAGCGGCGGGGTAGTAGTCACTCAGTGTGGAGCGTGTTGGCGGTAAAATCCGATACTCGGGCGGTGTGGGCAGTTCTTTGCTAAGACACCGGAGGAGCCGATATGGGTATATGTAGAATCTGTGGGCAGAAAGTGAAGCGTGGCCAGGTGAGCTAACATTGGCACCACGGCCCTGCGTCAACACATGCAGCATCACCATCCGGTGGCCTGGGAGAAACGTGGCTCAGATGTGGTGGTCCATCCTGCTGCCGCAGCAACAGCGCCCAGTGGCACGCATGCCATTGCAGCCAGTCAAGGCTCCACCACCTCTGCAGAAGGGAGCTGTTTCTCTTTGACATCATCTCCCGGTCCAGATGCTCCTGCTCCTTGCTACTCATGGCACCAGCAGTCGTTCAGCGCGGCGATTGCAAAGAGACAACAGTATGCGTCCAACCATCCTAAGGTGCAGCAGCTGACCGTGCTCCTGTCCAAGTTGTTGACTGCAGTCCCTCCCTTTCCAAATGGTGGACTCTGCACCGTTCAGAGAACTAATGGCTTGTGCCGAGCCGAGATGTGAGTTCCAAGCCGTAATTTCTTTTCCAAAAAGGCAGTACCAGCACTTCATAAATATGTAGAACAGAAGGTGGGCCAGTCCTTGAGCTTATCGGTTTGTTTCCAAGGTGCATGGCAGCGCGGACATCTGGAGCTGTAACTACGGTCAGGGCAGTTACATGTCCTTTATGGCCCACTGGGTGAATGTGCTTCCTGCCCAGGCACACCAACAACTTGGACAGGAGACGGCGCTTTCTCCTCCACGTTGTCAAACTGCTGCTCCTGCGCCAATGTCCGCCTCCACCACCACCACCACCATCTCAGCCTCCACAAGTACTGCTCCATCATACCACATATGTAGGGCACAGCGGTGTCACGCAGTTCTACACCTGGCTTGCCTCGGTGAACGAAGTCACACAGGGGAGGAACTGCTCCGCGTCATGCAGCAAGAAACCGATGTGTGGCTTTCTCCGCGCCAACTGCAAATCAGAACCATGTTGACGGACAATGGGAGTAACATGGTGTCCGCGCTGCACCGAGGGCGTATGTGTTCAATCTGTTTGTGAAAAGGTTCCTGAAGTCTTCCACCGATCTTCAGAAGATTCTGAAAATGGCCAGGAAACTGTGCATGCACTTCATCCATTCCTACAAAGCCAGGAACACCCTCCTTGTGTTGCAGCGGCAGAACGGCCTCCCCCCAACACACTCTGAGATGCGATGTTTCCACCCGTTGGAATTCCAGTCTGCACATGTTGGACCGACTGTATGAACAGAGAAAGGCCATTAACGATTTTTTGATGATCCAGGCGGACAGGAGTACTCCCCTGTGTAACTTTGATGTCAGCCAGTGACAGCTCATGCGTGACACTTGCCGTTTGTTGAGGCCATTCGAGGAGGCCACGTTATTTGTCAGGCGCCAGGACTAGGGGATTATATACGTTTAAATTTCCACGCTTAATTGTCCTGGAACAGATGCTGAAAAATCTTCTTCTGGGCAGGGGACTGGAAAACGTGAGAGTACATCTCGCAGCCACATGAGTCCGGTGGGGACCCGAAATGGAAAGGGGGGGACATTGAAGAGGGGCATGTTGGTTTAAATGAGTGGATTTCTAACACGGGGGTACAAGGGGAGGAGGATCAGGGAGCAGTGGAGGAGGTAGATGGAGAGGAGGAAAGACGGAGGGGGAGATGACCCGCAAAACACCGTGGCAGATACAGTGGAATGGAGGCAGGGAAACCCCTCGGAAGTCACTTGTGCGATGGCCCCACATGCTGTTTGCCTGTGTGCAGCCGAATGTAGCATCCGGCAAGGGTGATTTGGCTCTCCACCCTTTGACCCCCCGTACCCGGCCAAATGGGCCTTTTTCCAGCTATTGGAGGAGGACAACTCAATTTCTATGGGAATCCTCGTAGTCAGTTGGCCGCTGCCTATGTGTGAATTGTCCTCCTTGAAGGTCTGACGGGGGGGTTTCAGCGTCCGTATCTGCCGCGGTGTGGGGGAAAGGGGGGGGGTAGGGCGTACCACTCCTCGAGCAACTAAGTCTGGGTCTTTAAGCAGCTTCCCTTCACCTTAGGACTCACGGGCAGTATCGTCATTCCACTGCAGGACCTGGAACAGACTGAACCAAATCTTGGCGGGGCTGACTGAGTACAACTCTGCACCACATTGAGACGATCGTGGACTGAATGGGCAGGCAGGATTAACTGAGCATTGTGGCCAAACTGAGGATTCTTTCCAGGTGCGAGGAGAGCAGCATGTCTGCTGGCCAGTAGGTAGTGGACATCAGAGCGAGGTGATGTACCGCAGTGCACCGGGGCACGTTTACATCGATAGGCAGGAGCTTGTCCATGGGAAATGTGGAACGGCTGACCTTTGGCGTGGATCGGCCAGGATTTCCACACACCAATGCCTTAGGCGTCAGACTACATCAGCCATGATGCCTCACCCAAACTGTCAGAAATAAATCTGGGTTCAAACTACCTGCCTCAGCCACTATTCTGATGCCGCCACCTGCCTGATGCCACACATCTGCTGACAGTTTCTCCATCTGCCACCAACCATCTTTACCAGGGACTGGTATTGCCATCCACCTCCACACTGTGTCATTGTGCCACTCTCTTAACTCATGCTGTTGCTCCTGCCGCCGTCACCTCCACTCTGTCATTGTGCCACTCTGTGGCCTACTCCGGTTTTTGCCACCTCCAGAATATCTTTGTGCCACTGTCTGACCTCATGTGCTCCCCGTCACTCCACCTTGTCATTGTGCCACTCTGTGGCACTCTGTTTTGCCACCTCCAGATGTCCATTCTGCACTCTCTGAGCTCAACTGCTGCCATGACCACTCTGTATTGGCCACTCTGTGGCCTACTGTTTTTTGCCACCTCCAGAATGTCATTGTGCCATGTCTGACCATGCTGCTGCCACCGTCCTCCATCTGTGTCTTGTGCCACTCTGTGGCACTACTACGTTTGCCACTCCAGAATGTCATTTGCCACTTCTGAGCTCTGATGCTGCTGCACATACTCCCCTGTTATTGTGCCACTCGTGGCCTACTCTGTTTTTGCACTCCAGAATGTCATTGTGCCACTGTCTGACCTCATGCTGCTGCCACCGTCACCTCCACTCTCTGTCATTGTGCCACTCTGTGGCCTACTACTGTTTTTGCCACCTCCAGAATGTCATTGTGCCACTGTCTGACCTCATGCTGCTGCCACCGTCACTTCCACTCTCTGTCATTGTGCCACTCTGTGGCCTACTACTGTTTTTGCCACCTCCAGAATGTCATTGTGCCACTCTCTGAGCTCATGATGCTGCTGCCATGACCTCCACACTGTTTTTTTGTGCAACTCTGTGGCCTACTACTGTTTTGCCACCTCCAGAATGTCATTGTGCCACTGTCTGACCTCATGCTGCTGCACCGACCAGTCACTCTTCCATCTCTCATGTCATTTGGTTGCCCACTGCTGGTCACGCACCCTATTCACTCCTACTGTTTTTGCCACCTCCAGAATGTCATTGTGCCACTGTCTGACCTCATGCTGCTGCCGCCGTCACCTCCACTCTCTGTCATTGTGCCACTCTGTGGCCTACTCCAGTTTTTGCCACCTCCAGAATGTCATTGTGCCACTGTCGGACCTCATGCTGCTGCCGCCGTCACCTCCACTCTCTGTCATTGTGCCACTCTGTGGCCTACTCCAGTTTTTGACACTTCCAGAATGTCATTGTGCCACTGTCGGACCTCATGCTGCTGCCGCGTCACTCCACTCTCTGTCATTGTGCACTCTGTGGCCTACTACTGTTTTGCACCTCCAGAATGTCCATTGCTGCCATGTGCTTGTCGTCTGATACACTTCATGTGCTGTGGCTCTCCGCCGTCAACCTACCACTCTGTCTTGTCACTCTGATGTTGCCACCTGAGCCCTCTGCTGTTTTTTTTCCAGCTGTCGCTGCCATGACTTTGTCAGGCTACATTCCCCCTTCAGTTTTTTGGTCAGTTTTGCCCTCTTAAGTGCCCAGGGAATGTTAGAGTGAAGCGATTCTAAGAGCGGCGGCAGTCATCTGCGTGTCATACTAAAACACAACATTGTATGAAGACCAAACCAAGCTCCCTCTGCATATTTAAGCATGGCACAACGTTCTACAGCACCCTGCAGGCTCTGTGCAGCCTGGAAATAGCTGTTTTTTAACGTGATTCGTCCCGAAGTAATTCGGACCGAATTTATTTTTGTCGGGAAATTCGCGAAGTGACCGAACCGAATTTTTGAGAAATTCGCCCATCTCTAACTATGACCCTACCAAATACAAGGTAAACACCCCAAAAAGGGCATCTCTGAACCTCAAACCTCCTACCCAATCCTAGAAACCCCTGGAAAAAAAAAACACAACCCTGTTAATGAGCAAAATGATAGAGAGCCATGGCTATGTTTATATGAATTATACTCACGGCACCAGCGATAATGAAGGTAGCATGATATTAATCCATGACACCCTATAAGGATATGGTGATCCCTAAGGAGCTACACACTTTTTTGGGCATTTACCCTGTATTAGGTAGGATCATAGTACCCAGGGTTTTCTAGGGAGAAATTTATTTTTCTCTTCTTTTTATTAATATTAATAAAAGTTATGTTTTATCATGGGATTCACTTTTTCAGTCTGGGTTTATAATAACCTGGTAACTGTCTCTTAGGTTTATTGCTCATAATAAATGTTGCACTTTTTTAACTGTCACTCTGGACAGTCTCGATAACACTCATAAACCCACTTCTCTTCGTGTGAATAAAGTTCCTCATGAAAGCAATTTCTTTTGACACACACTAACTCCCCAACAGGTATACTTTTTAAAGTACGTAAAGGATAACAAGAAGTGGCTTTAAGAATAGTTTTGTCTGCAACTGATTTTCTATGTATTTGTCTAATAATACAACCAGTATTAGGATTGGCATTCATTTCTAAATCCAAAAATGAAATATTTTTATTCTGCCAATCAACAGTACATTTTAGGTTGCAGGCATTATCATTCTTATATGGGATATGGTGTGGTAACATCACAGAGTCACCTGACCAGGTGATAATGACATAATCTATACAGCGACTGTACCACATCAAATTCGACACAAAAGGGTTGTCATTAGAAAAAACACTAAATTTTTCCCATCATATGACAAAAACATTAGAAAATGAAGGGGAAAATCTGGCCCCTTTGAAGGCTTCAACTTTTTGTAGATAAAATATGTAAAATATGTATATGTCAAACATAAAAAAATTGTGTGACAACAAATATTCTAAGGCCGTAAGAATAAGATCTTTTAATTCATGTGAATAGTCTGAATATTTAGCCAAAAAATGTGAGACCGCCATAATTCCCAAATGATGGCCGATGCAAGTATATATGAATTCTACTGTATGTCTCATATAATACATGGATATTGTTGTTTCCAAGATATAGCATCAATTATGTTCAAAACATGTTTGTTGTCTTTTAAATACCTGGGACACAAAGGGATAAGTGGCTGCAGCAAAGGATCTACCCATTGGCATAGGTTCTCATTTAAAGAAACAATGCCAGCTACTATTGGGCACATTGGAGGAGAAAAGTGCATTTTATGCAGCTTTGTCAATAAATAAAAAATAGGTATGATAGGATGTTCTACATTTAAATACTCATATTCCTTATGGTTAGATACTCCCATCTTTAAACCTTTAACTCAAGCAAGTAAAAGATCTATACAAAAATTTTGAGTAGGATCACACATGAATTTCTCATATATAATGGAATCGGGTGATGAGTTTTTATTGCTTTCCAAATACAGCCCTGTCTTTAATACTACTACCAAACCTCCCTTGTCCACCCCACGTACAGTTACATCATAATTGCTATGAATATCCCAGCTCTTCTTTATAATATTCTGAAATTATCTTTTTTGTAATTTTTATAGTTACAAGATTGTAAAGACAATTTGACCATTTCCTGCTGAACAAGATTCTGGAATTGGTCGACAATTGTGTTTGGGCCTGAATAGGATGAAGAGAAGAATTCCTCATGAGAAAATTAGTTGATCTATACATATTGCCCTTTATATTATTAGGGCGATATCTATGAACTCAGCTGCGCCATTTCTTTTGCGTATATTGGGCCAAAAGATTGCTGGCACACTGTACTATAGATGTATGGACAGGTGTACGGCCAAACTTGGCGCGATGTGTGTCAGGTACGACACATTTTAAAGTGTCTAGAATGTACCAAAGTTTGGTGCAAAACTGCCATACAAAGTTTGGCGCATAACACTTTCATTCATTTTGTCATATTATACACTCCTCTATATTTATTTAGAACCGGTGTGTAGGCGCCAAGTTACATAGATGTTGCCCTTAGTTTCTGTATGAAGTTGTAACAAATCTCTCTGAACAGATTTATCCTAAAAAGTGGTAACAGGAGAGATTACATAGTGTCCATATTCCTTATCATTATATGCATCACAATCAAAGTCATCATCCTGACCAAAAGAGTTTTTTTTAACCATTAAAGAACATACGAAGCGATTAACCTCAACTATCGTTTGGTATGCATCGGAGTGTGTTGTGGGAGCAAAGCTCTGACCACGAGAAAGTACATAATCCTGTGCATCCGATAATATATAAGAAGATAAATTCACATTAAGACACTTGTCTACTCATCTTTCCTCTTGACTTGCCTTAGCACATATCGTTTATTGGCTTTTTATGTACATTCTTACTGGTCACAGATTCCCCTGATTGAGTCTGTGTATTGCTGCATTATTTAAACTATACAATGGATTTAATTCCACATTATTAATCTTTTGTGCTAAGAAGATTGCATGTTTTAATACTTGTATATATATTTTTGCTACATGTTTATCCTTATATGTTTAATGAGAAATCTCTCATAATCTGGCTATTAATGATATCGATTTGACTTTTTCAATCAAGCCAATGAGTAAGAATGTTTGTTCAAAAGCATAGGCTAGGTTACTTTCTCCTTCTCATACTGTCACATCAAGGGAGGTGCAGTGAGCCCTAACTGGAACCCAGCCCACTGTCCCTGCCTACTTGACGTGCTGCCCTAGGCGGCAGACGGCAACTGGGCGACAGTCCCTGCTCTGCTAAAGTTCTGGGACCGTCATAAGGAAGAATAGTCAGACAGTCCGGGTCAATATCAAATAGGAACGCCAGAGCCACAAATCAGAACCAGAGGGATAAACGTAAACAAGCCGAGGTCAAAAGCCAAACAGAAGCAAAGCACAAAATCAGGAGACAAGTCGGGGTCAGGAGAACAGGCCGAGGTCAGGAACACAGATAAGCAAAACACAATAAACCGAACAAGTACACAAGGTAGCCAGGAATATCACAGGCGCAGCAGTCAGCTTTCAGGGAGTTTAAATGGGATTCTCGGATACCGCCCCTGCAGCTGATTGGAGTGGCCTCCGGGTCCTCCCATTGGCTGGTGCACTCGCCCCCTGTCAGGAGTGGCTGGGCTCCTGTCACTCACAGAGCTTTCAGCAGCAAGTGTATCAGGGAGGGAGCGCACATCAGCTGTTGCAGCCTGTCTGCAGTCTGAGCACAGCTTAGCCCTGACAGTACCCCCCCTTTTAGGAGGGGCCACTGGACCCTTCCCTGGTCTGGGTTCTAACTCCCCCTCTATGCGAACTGGAGAAGGAGGCCTAGAGGGCGGAGTCACAGGCTGAATAAACCTCTTACGAAGTCCCACAACGGACACGTTATTTATAAAGAGAGAAGAGGATAATTTCAGCCGATATGCCACCGGGTTAACCACCTCCTGAACCACATATGGACGTTCAGGTACAGGTGGAGGGAATAGTTCACCAGGAGGACGAGTTCTGGGATCCTTAGCCCGAGTGCAGACTTCACAAGATGCCGCATAGGCTTCAACGCTGGCACCACCGCTTCCAGATAGAGCATCAGCCTGCACATCAGTATTGCCCAGCATGTTAAGGAGACATCTGTCAACACACCGTTGTCCCCACCTGACTAATTTCCCTGAATTCCAGTCAAACATTGGATTATGTTTCTGAAGCCAGGGCAGCCCCAACACCACTTCAGCGGGCAGCCCCTCCATGACGAATAGAATACACTTTTCAATATGTATGGATCCGAGCACCATCTCCAGCTCAGGGGTACAATATTGGATTGCACCCCGAGCTAGTGGGGTGGAGTCAATAGCCACTACCCGCAGTGAGTCAGATAGCGATATACAAGGTAGGCCCAGACGTTTGGCGAAAGACGCATTAACAAAATTAGAAGCTGATCCAGAATCCACAAACACACTCCCAGAACCGGACAGCGACAAGTATGAAAGCTTAACTGGTAGCAGCAACTTATTAGATACAATAGGAAATACCTGCTCGCCTAGGTGATCCTCCTGCTGACCACCTAGGCGTTGGAGTTTTTCCGACCTGGTCTTCCGTTTGGAGCATTCCCGAATTCTGTGTCCATCTTCTCACATTTAGAAGCACAACCCCTGGATGCGACGAGTAGTCCTACGGCCCACTAGCCGCAGTGACAGAAAAAGCCCCTACTTGCATGGGCTCCTCTGGGGTTACGTCGGAAACAACGGGTGTAGGGGTGTCCATGGTGTGGACCACCGGGGGGGGAACCTTTTTTTGCCGTCTCTCCCTAAAACGTCTTTCCAGACGAACGGCCAGTGCCATGGCCTCATCTAAAGTACCAGGGGTAGGGTAAGCCACCAATAAATCCTTCACATGGTCAGCTAACCCCAATCTAAACTGGCATCTGAGAGCTGCGTCGTTCCACCCAGACGGAACGCACCAGCGACGAAATTCGGAGCAAAACTCCTCCACAGTCTTCTCACCCTGCCTCAATGTGGTCAGCTGAGCCTCAGCCACAGCTTCCCTATCTGGGTCATTAAAGAGTACCGCTAAAGTGGCAAAGAACCTGTCCACAGAAGACAGTTCAGGTGAGTCATGCGGTAACGAAAATGCCCACTGCTGGGGGGGACCCTGCAGTAAGGACATAACAATTCCCACCCTTTGTTCCTCATTCCCTGAGGTAAGTGGGCGGAGCCTGAAATACAGGCGACAACCCTCTCTAAATGCCACAAAGGCCCTCCTGTTACCTGCAAACCTGTCAGGCAACTGGATAGGGGGTTCCACAGGAGGGGAAGGTAATGCAGGGACCCTCTGACTTGGGGTAGCCTCCTGTTGTTCTACCCTCAGCACCAGATCCTGGACTAGCTGGGTTAGCCCCTGCATCTGCTCTACCAGAGCTGTCATGGGGTCCATAGTGAGGGTAGAGCAGTAACGGTTTCGGCCTGTGATAATGTCACGTCAAGGGAGGTGCAGTGAGCCCTAACTGGAACCCAGCCCACTGTCCCTGCCTACTTGACGTGCTGCCCTAGGCGGCAGACGGCAACTGGGCGACAGTCCCTGCTCTGCTAAAGTGCTGGGACCATCATAAGGAAGAATAGTCAGACAGTCCGGGTCAATATCAAATAGGAACGCCAAAGCCACAAATCAGAACCAGAGGGATAAACGTAAACAAGCCGAGGTCAAAAGCCAAACAGAAGCGAAGCACAAAATCAGGAGACAAGTCGGGGTCCGGAGAACAGGCCGAGGTCAGGAATACAGATAAGCAAAACACAATAAACCGAACAAGTACACGAGGTAGCCAGGAATATCACAGGCGCAGCAGTCAGCTTTCAGGGAGTTTAAATGGGATTCCCGGATACCGCCCCTGCAGCTGATTGGAGCGGCCTCCGGGTCCTCCCATTGGCTGGTGCACTCGCCCCCTGTCAGGAGTGGCTGGGCTCCTGTCACTCACAGAGCTGTCAGCAGCAAGTGTATCAGGGAGGGAGCGCACATCAGCTGTTGCAGCCTCTCTGCAGTCTGAGCACAGCTTAGCCCTGACACATACTTTGCTATGTGACCGCTTTTTTGTTATTATACATTTTTCCATGTGTGTTACCTCTATGTAATGGTCATACAATTACTGTGATATCTGCTTTTAGATCAAAAACAAAACCACTGAATAGCAGCATAGAAGTTGACATAATTTTATGTTGTGATATCATGGTGCTTTATCTATCAAGTTTATCTTTGCTACATACGTGGGTAGGAGGTTGAGCATACATCCTTAATAGTGGTCCCTTAGCAAAAGAAAATAAAATAAAACATACCTCTTACAGCCTAAAGCAGCATGCTGGCTAATTGGTAGGGCAGGAAGCCAACTGCATTCTGAGGTTTCCTGGGACATACCTCCGACCACAAGGGCTCCTGTGCTACTGGGACTTCCGGGCAACTGCCTAGTGTGCACAATGGATAAAACAGCCCTGTGTTTAGACCAGATTTTCTATTCCACCTTTTGAATACTTTTTATCTTCTCTTAGAAGACCACCATCATAAGGCTCTCTTCACAAGGTTATCTGCAGCAAATTTCACTTTGTATCGGATTATATTGGATAAATTAGCCCCATTTAATGAGGCGTTCTATTTTCAAATGTTGTTTATGTTCTGAAACTTTATGCCACTCAAAAACCTTGAAGAATTTTCTGCACTGCAGATTGCAAAATCCACATTGGCAATATTCACAACATTACAAGTTGTAGCACGGATTGCCATTGAATATAATACTATATTACAGTGTGTACAATACTAGATTACAGTGTGAAAAGCATGTAGATTTTGGGGCAGAAAAATCGTGCTTTCCACATCAGAACGCACCATGGGAACAGAGCCAAAAATATCACTTTTCAATACAATTTTGGTTGGTTATCTTAAATAGGTCTCACTGTATCTCTCTGAGGGATAATCCGTATTGCATTCATCCTCTGACTGGTACTATTTAAAAGTCTCCTTATGGGTAAAGATGGGTTGAAGAGTGTTCTTTTGTCTCCATAGCAATGTTTAAGGAGACAGATTCATCTGATTTTCCAATAAACTGGCAATTCAAATGACATGGCTGTTTCAGTTGACCGTACCATAAACATGCAGATGTTTTTTCATGGGGAGAGGGGGATAGGCTGTTGATAAACCCCATTAGAATTGGCTCATCTCCCACACTAAAACCAACATGTCCAATCCTTCTATACCCCAAGATCTTCTATCAAGAAATCCATACCCATTAGATAGTGGGCTGATCACACTGGAATCTACCTACTTTTATCTATTGTGTATAGCAATCTTTCATTATGTATTCACTTTATCCATTTATATAGCTCCAACATATTGCACAATGCTATACAGAGATTATCATCACTTAGATCCCCTCAGTAAGGCAGGTATACAGTATATAAGTCCCCTTAGTAAAGCAGGCATATATAGGTTCCCTCAGTTAGGCAGGCATGTATAGATCCCCTCAGTAAGGCAGGTACAGTATATACCGGTCCCATTAGTAAGTCCCCTCAGTTAGGCAGGAATATATATGTCCTGTCAATTAGGCAAGTTTATAGATATGTCCCATCAATTAGGCAGATATATAGATATTTCCCCTCATTCAGACAGGTATATAGATATGTCATCTCAGGCAGGTGTATATAGCTCCCCTCAGTAAGGCAGGTATATAGATAGGTCCACTCAGGCAGGTATATATAGCTCCCCTCAGGCAGGCAGGTATATAGATATATCTCCTTAGGCAGGTAACTGCCGTTAAAAACAATAACACTAATACTTACCTCTCCTCCTTCCCATCTGAGCGCCGTCCTCTTCTGCCCAACACTGGTGGCGTCACGTCATCACGCCGCCAGTGCCGGGACGCTCCTCCAGCAGCTCCTCGGCCGCACAGCAGAGTGACGGCTGTGCAGCCGAGGAGAGGCAGCGGCGCAATGAAGTCACTTCATTGTGCCATTGCCCAGCTCAGTATTACGGGTACACAGCGGGCCCTCATCACAACGAGGACCTGGCGGGGCCCCCTGTGTCAGACCCAGGGCCCACCGAAGGATCCACCGATCCTCCGGTGGACCAGTCTGACACTGCCCATTTCATTGCTAGTCCAAGTGATTCTGAGCAGGATTCACTCGAATGAATGAACACAGTGCAAACTAATCTGGGAACTGTCCATTCAAATGAATGAAAGTCGAATTACTTTAGGATTTTAATTTTCAGTCTGATACAGAATCCGCATCAAATTCCTCATTAAAATCCATTGTGTGGACTAACCTGAACACAGAATTAAACAGAGCATGACTTAACAAATATAATTACCATTTGTCTAATGATTTTTTTTCTTACTTATATTCTTATTGCCTCTCCTCCCCCCCATGTAGTACTGGAGGGTGCAACCGCTGGGACACTATTCTGCTCCACAAATACTGATACTATTGCAGAACACTGTACAATCATCAATCTGCTATTACACCCTCCCTCAGGATGTACTAATTCCAGTAAGATGGTAAACCTGGGGGATTTTATTAGTCCCGTGGCTGCCATGAAAACAGGTTGGCACCCCATGATTGCATCAATGGGGGTGGAGGGGTAATCAAATGATGAAGAGAGACGTCTTCCCTTGTATAACCGTTTAGATTCTGCAAACATGCTATAAATAACAGCAAGCACACACCATGTATAGAGCAGCCTCTTCTCCACTCCTGAACCTACACCATACTTTCCCAACATTATGAAGTATATGTACATCATGTTGCCTAATGCCAAAAGCACAAAGAATGGTCACATGAGCATCAGAACTAGTCCTTAGAGGAATGGAACCTGATGGCTTTATAAACACATTTTTACAACATGTGAACAGCTGGGTGTGTTCTTGGGTTTAAGGGAATGGTATGTGATATGTATTACCTACCTTAATGTCATTCCATGTAAAATACACCTATTCATGGAAATGGTATTCCCTAATGGTAGTGGCTTCTTTCATGCATCTTTATAGAATGCAAAAATGGAACGGTTTGAGACAAAGATTTCTAGGTGTTAATTTTGCCTCTAAATTTCCCAGATCTCAGTTCAATTAAGCATCTGTCAGATGTACTAGATGAGCCTGATTCCTGGAGGCTCCACCTCACAATTTACAGGACTTAACGGACCTGCTATTAACTTCATGATGCCAGATGTCACAGGACACGATTTGGAGGTCTTGTGGATTCAATATCCTGATGGGTCAAAGCTGGTTCTATAGCACAAAGTGGACCAATGTAAAGTTACCCAGGTGGTTTCAATGTTATGATGGATGTAGACACATGGCAGATTTGTTGCAGATATTTTGGTACTATCTCATCTGAAAGAGTATATGCTGCTCAAACTAGACCTTGCAGATGTACAATTATTAGTAGCACAATTTCAGCAACTAATCCTTCACATGTGAACGTATCCTTAGTTCCAATAAAGGCTGTCAATTCAGTCCCTGAGAATTTGATCTTGAAAGCTCCAGCTGACACAAGAACAGAGTGAGTTCTTGTGCACTGCTTTAACAACAAGCTATGTACCTTGATCTCTGTGTAATATAAACCATCTCAGTTCTTTCAGACTCCAAGATGAGCTCTCAAGGACTGAACTTTGACAGTTTTATCTAGCATAAAGTAAAAGCATAAAAGTAAATTAACCTTTTATTAGCGGAAGAGTCATACTGTGGGTGTTAACATTGCAATGTAGTGCTTCTTTGGTTTCTACAGAATGTTTTAAAAGCCTTTTAACAACTTAACCACTGACCATGTGTTTTAGTGGTGTCATTTAACAGGCTTAATTTTGCAGCAACATAAAAGGATGGCGCTGCAGAATAATTGCTTTGTGGAGGTAGATTTCTGCCTTTTAATATCTGCCAGGAGAAATTAAAAAAAAACTCTAATTACACATGTGCAAAGTTATAGCTCTGAAGTGATTTTTTTTATATCAAAATAAACATCAGATGTTATTGGACACAAATATAGTTCTACTTTAAAGAGTTTCCTCTAAGGCGCTGTCTACACGAAGAGTGTTTCAAGTTGGAATCCATCTATTGACCTCTGTTGGTTTTTAATAGTAAAACAACTTAGAATATGTTCATTCTTCCATCATATTCCATGTGCGGATCTGCGGCCAATACCCCATAGACATGAATGGGGCTTGATTACTGACTGTAAATCTAAAATCTACATGAAATAATCATTGAAAACCATGTCATCCGTCGCACTTTTCAACGGGAGAATTCAACAAGTAAATTTTACTCGTCATGTGGATGTACCCTAAGTAATTAAAAAAATACCTTGTAAAAACAATGAATTTCATAAACTACTAAAAACATAATAATTATAAAACACTATGGGCGACATGTATGAACGGGCTTTACGCCTGTTTTTTTGGCGTATACTGCGCCTCCCGGCCCGAATCCCCCTGTCGGACGCAGGGATGCAGTGTTAGGCGCAGCGTTCGCCACTTTCAGCTGCGCCCCGCATGAAGGGGCGGGCAATGGGCGCGGTGTGGGCGCGGTGTAGGCGTTCCGGGGCGGGACGCGGCACGCTCGTATACTCCGAGGCATGTACGATCGCGAGTCGGCAAAGCGAGGCGCAGTGCAGCGCTCGGCAGCTCCGACAGTCAGACCTGGTTTATTTTGGTCTAAATGCTCCGGCGGCGGCGAAGTGAAGCAGGATCGGAACATGCGAGGAAGCAGATAGAAGATCGCGACAGAAATCTCGGCGCTCCGCTCCGTGCAGCAGGAGTATGAATCTGAAAAAATCGCCTTTATAAAGGCGGAAAACAGTGTCAGAAAAGAGCTGAACCTCAAAAATAAACATAATAAAAAAAAAATCACTTTCCAAAAATCTAGAACGGCGCAATATCAAGAAATCGGATATTGGAAATTGCCGGGAAATACAGTAATTCAAATTCTGAAAGCTATTCTCATTGGTCGGCATAAACCGGCCAATCAGAATAGGAGCGACAGTGAACCATTAAAACCTATGGAGAACGATTGACCAATCAGAATCAACGGCGGGACAGTTCAAAATACAGTAAAAATGCAGAAAAGAGCTGATTGGTTGAGCTAGCGGGGGCTTGGCTATCTCGGCCAATCAGAATAGGAGCGACAAAGACCCATTATAGCCTATGGAGAATTTTGAACCAATCAAAATCCAAGGCGGGACAGTTCAAAATACAGTAAAAATACAGAAAAGAGCTGATTGGCTGAGCTAGCGGTGGCTTGGCTATCCCAGCCAATCAGAGCGCGAGCTACTTCTCCCATTGTAGTCTATGGAGAGAGTGGCGCACTGAAATCTCGGCGCTCAGCGCCGTGCGGCATGAAGTATTAATAAAAAAAATCATTTTGATTAAGTGTAAAACATTATCACATAAAGAGCTAAAACCTTCTGTAAAAATAAATCAGTTAAAACCCCGAACAACGCGTTTGTCGCCGAGACCGGCGCTACATAGGGAATTGCAATAGAGAGAATCGCCGGGAAATACAGTAATTCAAATTGTTTAAGCTCTTCTGATTGGTCGGCATAAACCAGCCAATCAGAATAGGAGCGACAGTGGCCCATTATATCCTATAGAGGAGAATTGACCAATCAGAATAGGAGCGATAGGGACCCATTATAACCTATGGAGAAAAATTGACCAATCATATTCCAAGGCGGGACAGTTCAAAATACAGTAAAAAGGCAGAAACGAGCTGATTGGTTGAGCTAGCGGGGGCTCGTCCAGCTTAGCCAATCAGAGCGCGAGCTACTTTCTCATAGAGTTCTTTGGGGAAAATAAATTCCAAGCAAGCTATGTGATTGGCTAAGTTAAAAGAGGCGCCGTTATTTGGACCAATGGGAGAGCGAGCGACGCTCCTATGGGTTTTCTAATGCAATCTGAAATAAAACTGTACATGGCCGAAATCAAATTATAAGACTACAGAAGTTGTCCCGATGTGTATATAAAATGAATAATAATATGGGGGTAATGAAAAAAAAATATTAATTCAATAAAATCATTTTTATTTCTTTATTTTCGTTATCCAAGGATCAATAGTATGGGTGCCCCGACCCGGCGAGCTTCATACATGTCGCCCTATGTATTTAAAAAAAATTATATACATTTAACAAGCATAAGTAGAAAAGAGCTAAAAATGGTCTGTGTTCTTGCCATGCTATTTTACAGAGCCACAGGCAGCTTCAGACTCGCACTTCCTGGTCAGGCTTGTGAGGGGTTTTATATAGGTGATAGGCATATCAGCTCTGCTATTCCTTGCTGAGTTTGTTACAGTGACATGACTGCAGGAGGTTTGTAAACTGTTGTGCCCAAGGCTACAGAACTCTAAAGGGTTCAAGCTTATTCGTAAGTAATGTGAACAAGCTTCTGTATAACAAGATAAGAAACACATCAGGGAGTGAGTCATCATCCCAACCAATGATTCTGCCTGTAAAAGCAGAAAGAAAGGGGTGGCTAGGTAACTAGGAAAACTTGTGTGCGAAAGATCTGCTTCTAACATTAAAAAGAAGCTAAATCAGAACAGCCATGTATTTGATAATATTCTTTGTTTATTTTTGCCTACATGTTTAACCCATGTGTCTTTTTTTAACCGTACTAACTATGTAACTACTATGTAACTGTCAAGATGATAAATCAGGTGTGGAATTATCTTTTGTTCCACCCCTTGTCTCTGGTCCAAATTGATTGATTTTACCTGTCGACAGCTTGAGCTCGAGAAATACAGCCCACACGGATCGGTCTGGGTCATAAATCTGATTTATTAACAGGAAGTAACAGTTTGATATCTTCTACGTATTAAGAATCACATGATCATTCTATCATTGGCTAATTGGCTGTTGCTGAAATCACATAGTATCCTGTATCTACATAAGGTTGCTAGGCATTAGTTGATAAGAGACATTCCGAGAAAGGAATTTCTTTGGTTTCTTGATATAACTTCTCGCTGAAGCAGACTAATGCCTCCGTTCCAAGTAAAGCTGTGTGAGAGATATCTGATATTACGATAAGGATGTATAGCAGTAAAAGCAGTTTAAACAAACTATCTGATGAGCTTAATAAGAATGTAATGATAAAACAGATTTTGATGTTTTTTCCTTAAATTATCAACTTGACAGTCCCTCCTAAAAACATTAGAATCTGTTCTAATGCTCCGCCCTAGAGCGTGAATGATGATTGATGGTCTTCCCTAAACTGAGCAAGAACGGGTAAAGGTCACTCTCCTTAGACAGCAGGGTGAACAGGTGGAGCGGGTGTTGAACCCACTGAACCACTGTCAGGCTTGCTCCAAGGGGTGTAACCAAGCAACAGCTGGTACCTTCACAGAGCCTTTGATGGTAAGGATGACTCTACCCAACGACTGCCAGGTGCTACCTCAGAGCAGTCCCTGGCAGAGGCAATCTATGGATTGTTTACAATCTCATAACCCTGAATGATTCTGGAACGTCATCATGGAGATGGATCTTAATTGTTCAGCTACACCTTGTAAGGCATCTCGGGTGTAATTATCAAACCTTGGTTGATTATAATAGAGGCAATTTATCCAGTCCACACTTTTGTTGATTGTTATTTGGGGCGTAAGGGATTCAAACCCTGTTTTGACCTGATCCCTAGCGTTGAATTCATCAGGCACCCCCCTTGGTTGTCCCTCTTGCATTTTCACACACATCGAGACTAGACAAACATATGAAAGGATAAGGGAAAGGTTCATAATGACTTATTGGTCACTGTCACTTTTTTGCAGTGTGAAGCATGCACCAAGGTGGGTCTTCCTTCAAGTTTCACTGAGGTTGGGGACACCAGGAGTACTTGGTATGGTCCTTTAAATCTGGGCTCCAGAGAATCTCTGACGTGTTTCTGCACCCACACAAAGTCACCAGGTTGTAGCTTTGATCAGAGTCTGGATCTGGAATGGAGGAGAACACTATGGCATGGATTAGTTTCAATTCATTACACAGATTTATAACATATTTTACAAGGCTATCATTCCCTGCACTCAACTGCTGTGTGTGAAACCTCCCTAATCTGGGCGGGCCTGAGAATAATATCTCCTGAGGAGTGAGACCAGTGGGGCTGCCTAGGGGTATTTCTGACACAATAGACTGCAATAGGTAGGATCTCGGGCCAGAGAAGAGATGTTTCTTTGCTAGCTTTCAGAATTTTGTTCTTCAGAGTGGTGTTCATTCTTTCCACTTTTCCACTGGATTCGGGATGGTAGGGAGTGTGCAGGCCGAGGTCAGCTCCTACTAGTCTCCAAATGTCTCGGGTTACTTCTGCAGTGAAGGCAGGTCCCTGGTCAGATTCAATAACCTCAGGTATCCCAAATCTGCATATCAATTCAGTCAATAGTTTCTTCACGGTGGTTCTGGCAGTCATATTGGTAACTGGGTAGGCTTCAGGCCATCCTGAGAACATATCCACCACCACTAGAACATACTTGTATTTTCCACTCTTGGGTAACTCAATGTGTTCAATCTGGATCCGCTGGAAAGGATATAGTGGTTTAGCCAAATGCTTCCTTGGTGTTGGCATCAGTCCTCCTGGGTTACAAATATTGCATATTTCACAACTTTTAGCATAGTTACTTGCCGTGGTGGAGATTCCGGGTTCTAGTATATCTTGTTGATTGAAGAAATCATCTGGTTAGTTCCTCTGTGGGTAGTACCATGAGCCCATTGTACTACAGCTGGATAAAATGCCCTTGGTAAACAAGGTCTATTGTCTTTCCTCTAGAATCCATCTTGGTATATCTCTGCTCCCAATTCCTCCCAACTTTCCCTTTCCTTCAGGCTTATTCGAGTTTTGAAATGGTCTCAACAGGTTAACACCTGGATTCAATGCACCTTGTCCTTTGTTTCTTCTCTTCTTCTTCCTCTCTATTCTTTCCTTCTTCTTTCTTCTTCTCACCTTTTTTCTTTTCACCTTCTCCTTCTTTCTTTTCACCTTCTCCTTCTTTCTTTTCACCTTCTCCTTCTTTCTTTTCACCTTCTCCTTCTTTCTTCTCACTTTCTCCCTCTTTCTTCTCACCTTCTCCTCTGCTCTGGTCAGCACATATACAGCCACTCTGCTTCCTCTCGAATCTCTGGGAAGAGAGCTGTGGCCTTTACAGCCAATTCTGCTATGTATGTGCTTTCTACTTCCTCTGTCTCTATTCTTCCATGGGCTTTAGTCTTCAAAACGGCCACTTGAGCTGGCAATTGAAGAGCATGCATCAGAGTCTGAACGGCTTCTTGATTCTTGATGGGCGCTCCACTAGCTGTCTGGAAACCTCGCACGGCCCACTCCAGGCCAAAGTCATGGGCTACTCCGTACATGTAGGCTGAGTCGGTGTATATGTTCATGGTCTTCTCTTCGGCGAGCTTACAAGCTTCCGTTACAGCCCAGAGTTCACCTTCTTGAGATGATATTCTCAAAGGTAAAGATGCAGCCTTCACGGTTTCTTGCAAGGTAACCACAGCAAATCCTGTATGGAATCATCCTTGATCATCTGCATATCTGGATCCGAATCTCTGTGTAGAAGACATAGTCTGGGTTCTCTAAATTGGATGTAGAGACAGTAGGAAGATGGGAGGTCATGAAGAGGTTCACCCGCGGCAGTCTGGTCTTCATCTGTGGTAGACTGATCTTCATCTTCATCTATCCACCTCGAGAGAGGAAGCAGAGTGGCTGAGTTGAGAGTAGTACATCTCTCCAAAGTGACATTCTCAGGCATCAGTAATGAGCATTGTATACGGAGGTGGCACTGTTTACAGAGATGAGGTTGCTGCGACTGTTTCAGGATCCCTTGCAGATCATGAGGAGCCAAAATATTGACCGGATGGCCTAAAATGATGTCTTAAGTTTTTTTTTTTTTTTTTTTTTATTTCAAGAAGAACTTGTGCAGCAATAACAGCTCTGAGGCAAGTAGGGGCAGTCCGTGCAACAGGATCTAACTTGCAAGAATAGTATCCCAGAGGTCTCATACGCTCTCCATGTTTCTGTGCCAAGACTCCAGAAGCGTGGCCATAGTCTTCAAATAGGAAGAGGTTGAAAGGCTGTTAGTAGTCTGGGATTCCCAAAGCCGGAGCTTGTAGGATAAGTTTTTTCAGGGTTTGAAAACAATCCTGTGCCGCAATGGGACACTGAAGAATGCATTGCAGAAACCATAGACTGTGAAGTAGGCGGCTGAAGAAGGCACTTGGTTGAAAAGGATATGAGCATTGTGTCAAAGTTCAGGATGGGTGGCCTGATGTGGAGAAAAGCGCAGGAACAGCTTGAAGAGCGCAAGTGACTTCATGTGGAATAGGAGTGTAAAAATCCAAGAACATTCCAGAAGAATCATATATGATAGTAGCATTCATCTTCTGTAGAAGGCCAGCCCCGAGGAGATTAGTTGGGCAAGTGGGAGAGACAAGTGTCGGGTATACTTGTGCTGGTTGATTGTACAGTACAGTCTCAGGAGTCTGGGATGTAGGGCCCTTTGGGAGCTCTTGAAGTAGGGACACTGTAGAAACTTTCTTCAATTGCTGAGAGGAATCAGTCTGAGCCAACAAAGAACACTGTGCCTTAGCAATGGAGAGAAGTTGACATCCAGGCAACTCTGCATATTTTGCTTGAATCATTTCAAAATAATCCCGAATGGGTTTAAGGAGACCTTTAACAAACGCCGTTGAAAAGAGGATTCTGTGAGCGTTAGTGTTCATGTCAAATCCATGGTCCCAGAATAAAGCAGACATTCGGTGATAAAAATTGTTCACAAATTCAGTAGGACTCTGGGTAGAATTCAAGATATTGACTGAGGATTCAGCCAAGCGTTCCTTGGCCCAGGAGTGAAGACGACAGCAGAACTCTTCCCCAGATCAGTAAGCACGGATGTCCTCGACATTTTCCTCTTGCAGAGCCAATTTGATAAAGGGCCATAAGGAATCACCAGCCTTAATGCTGGCAGAATATGTCTTCTGTATCTGACTGATGCCACAGTAAAATGCCATAGGGTGTTTCTCAGGGTCTGGCATTTGAGTTAGTAGATTGACTTATTCGGGTGTAAAAGGCGAGTAGATTGGTTGATCCTGGGGTATTATGGCTGGTGCCGATGGATGAGAAGGTAGCACCGGAAGTGAAAAAAGAATCCAGTGGCTGAGAAGGTGATGGTGGAGGTGGTATTGTTGCTGCCGGTGGTGGGGTTAAATCCATGAATGAGTCTGGTTCTGGCGGTTGCGGTCATGTAGGGGTAGGTTGCAACGGAACTGAGATTATATTCCTGAGCAAGGATGAAGTTTCCTTGGGAGAGGGAGTGATTTGAGTAAGTGAGAACCACGTAGTCTTCAGACATTTGGCCATAGCATCTGTTAGCACCACTATTCGTATTTCACGTACTGAAGGAATTGGCTTGTGCTCAAGTAATGCGGCGAGTATGGCCTGTGCACATGCCAGGGAGGGGAATGCAAAAATGGCAGAAGAAAGGAGGGGAAGCGCCAGCGATTGGAACTTGTTAGCTTCGGCCAATTCAAGTACATTATGCATCGTTTGTTTCAATAGGTGGACACAGTTATCATGGCAAACATTCTTATAAATGGGTCCAAAGGCATGAATAATGTAATCACAGTTCAGTCGGCCTGCTCAAGTGACATCTGCTGCAGACACAGGAAGAGGAGCACCACTGGAACGAGCACTAATTTCATCACAGTCCTCCTGTATTCCTATTCCACCTTCCTTCACAATTTCTTCAACAATACCTCCATTATGCTGCAGATGTGCATTGGCAGGATTAACTATTCCCATGGTATCCTGATGGATAATGTTCCCCACAATGAAGATAAGAGTGGTGTTTATGTCCCAAATTGAGGTAATGAACGTACAAACGTCAGGTGATTTGGATTCACTTTTAGGGTCCAGATATTCACCCTTAGGGTTTATGAGTAGTTTGTGTAACGGTGACGTCTTGTCGTGGAGTTTGATTATAGGACCTCTGGGCAGTGTCCCCGAGGAAGTCAGCGGGTGTTCTGAGTAATGTGTACTCTCCTAGAGCAGCAGTGTGAGTGCTGTGAGCAATAGGAAAAATACTGGAGTCCTTTAATTTGGGTTGCAGATGTGAGTCCTGGCCCCCTGTAGCTAATGGCAACTTGTCCTTCTCCCCGTCTTCCTCTCCGTTAGCATTGAAAGTCAGAATGGGGGCTATAGAGGAGGTGGGTGTCCTAGAAGCAGCGAGCAAAGGGTAGAGTGGTTGGGGGCTGGTGGTGGTGTTTGTTGTGATGTTACAGGTGTGCTGGCACAAACGTTATCACACAACAGTTGCATATCAATGTTTACATTAGCAGTAACAAGTGAAATACCCGGAGGAGAGGTGGGAGAAGGAATGTTACTAGGTGTAGCAAGATGGCCGCTGTTCAACTTCAACCCGGAACTTCTGGGTTCTTTGGGTTGCTTAGGACTACAAATATGGCCACCTAAAGTGGAAAGGGCAGGGCTTGATGATGCCTTTCCGGATGCAGAGAGTGTTTGGACTTCATAAAAATGGCTACCGGAAATAATGGGAGGTTCTGGCACCGGAGCTGATGGAAGAATACTGGGAGGTGCCGGAGGTGAGATAATACAAGGTGGGATTAGTGTTGTACGTTCCCTCCCACAATCTACGCAACTTTCAGCGTTAATGGAATTTTTATGCTAGCAATTGGAACACAGCCAACACTCAAAAGTCTCCATCTTGAAATGGCGGCAGCTCACTCCTTATACATATGCATTCATCAAATCCTTCTTATTTTTTACATTCAATTTCAATGTAATTATACTTTGCAGTTGAACACGCTGTTCTCTGCCAAGCCACCGTTAACTTGTAGAATGTCTCTGCAATTTTTTTTTTCAGTGCTGTCTCCCACATGTTAGCTTGTAATCTCCGTGATTTATGCACGTCGCACACAGAGGGTTTCATTAACTTTTTCCAAGTCTGACATATTTAACTACTTTTCTCTTCGATCAAAACTACTCCAACTGCACCTTTAGACTGAGCGCTATAATTTTTCAGTACGCCACAGAGCCGAGGGAAGAAAATGCGTGCCCGCAGCTATGACCCCCCTTAATAGATGCTTCGAGCATGAAGCTGCGTTCTGACTCTTCAGTGCTTATAGGAATTCACTGCAAATAACTCACTGAGATAACGACTAGGAGATAACTAATGAACTAATGACACAGACTAAGTATATATTAGCCCTGAATGCAGTCACTAGGTAAAAACAGAACAAATATACGCAAATGTATGTTGAAGTCAAGCCCCATTTTTTTCCTATATAATATCCTCTGCTCATCAGCAGGTCTTATCAAAAACTCAGATCATCTGTCTATAACAGGCTACCATCTTTAGTCAATCGGGACTCTCCAGAAAATCAGATCATCTGTATATAACTATAACAGGCTTCGGTCGGTTGCTACCAGGTCTCTTCTTAGGGACTCTATCCCTGATATCTCAATTACATCTATCAGGAGCCCAGCTCCCGGCCTACACTGAAATATGATACAGAAAGGAAAATACACTATCCAGTCACGTGTACTTTACAGAGCAATGATCAGAGACCTCAATTGGTAGCGTTTAAAAGGTATACGCATATGATATGCACACCAGTGCAAGACCACACCCTGGAGGCACACCTGAACGCCTACAGGTCTCCTAAGAGAGGTGACAAACCACCAACAGATTCACTAGACTGTCCGAAAAGGATAAGTCACAGATTTATCAAATCAGTGAACTTACCTTTTTTTGAATGAAGTTGATCAAGTTACAAGAATTCGGGCAATCCAGGATGCCGTTGACTGTAAGGCATCCCGGATGGTCCTCGGGTCGCTTTGAGGTTTCGGCACAAGTGTCAATATGATAAATCAGGTGTGGAATTATCTTTTGTTCCACCCCTTATTCAATTAGATGTCTCTGGTCCAAATTGATCGATTTTATCTGTCGACAGCTTGAGCTCGAGAAATACAGCCCACACGTATCGGTCTGGGTCATAGATCTGATTTATTAACAGGAAGTAACAGTTTGATATCTTCTACGTATTAAGAATCACATAATCATTCTATCGTTGGCTAATTGGCTGTTGCTGAAACCTCATAGTCTCCTATATCTACATAAGGTTGCTAGGCATTAGTTGATAAGAGACATTTTGAGAGAGGAATTTCTTTGGTTTCTTGATATAACTTCTCGCTGAAGCAGACAGTGCATCCGTTCCAAGTAAAGCTGTGTGAGAGATAGCAGATATTTCGATAAGGATGTATAGCAGTAAAAGTAGTTTAAACATACTATCTGATGAGCTTAATAAGAATGTAATGATAAAACAGATTTTTATGTTTTTTCCTTAAATTATCAACTTGACATAACTATGTAACCCCATAAGGTCTAAGTCTGTTTTGGACTTAAAGAGAACCTGTCTCTTAGATTATGCCCCCCCTTGCTGAGGACAGCACAAGCTAATGACAGACATGCTGTTTCCAGCATTGTGTCCCTTATTCTGTAAGGTGCTGTAGTTTTCAAGTATTTAGTGTTCAAATCTGCAGTTTTCAGCCAGAAAAGAGTCATGAAAAGATTCCATTTTTTTCATACCCTGCCCACCTGAGGCTAGCCCTGCCCACCTCGACTGAAAAACTTTGAATTGGTAGAAACATGTGAATAACTGTCAGATGGGTGGGGCTAGCCTTGGATGTGCGGGGCTAGCACCTGCTCATGAATAAGATTTGAGCATTAAATTCTCTAAAATTACAGCATCTTACAGAATAAGGGACACGGCATTGGAAACAGAATGTCTGTCAGTAGCTTGTACTGTCCTCAGCAAGGGGGTATAATCTATGTGACAGGTTCCCTTTAACCCCTTAACGACCAGACGTTTTTTTTTGGTGACACGTTCGTTTTTCCCTCCTCGCCTTCTGAAAGCAATAACTTCTTTATTTTTCCACCTACATAGACACATGAGGGCTTTTATTTTGCGGGACAAGATGTACTTTCTAATGATGTTATTCACTATACTATAGAATATACTGGGAAACCGCAAAAAAATTCCAAGTGGAACAAATTGTGAAAAAAAAATTACTTTTGCCATGTTTGCGGGGGTTTTGCTTTTACGCCGTTCAATATTCGGTAAATATAATGTGTTATCTGTATTCTTCAGGTTGTTAAGCATCCGGCAATACCAAACATGTAGGGTTTCCGTTATGTTTTGGTACCTTAAAAAAATTCCAAACATTTACTATTTTTAAAATTTGCGCCACGGCGCCATTTTGTGCGACCAATAACTTTTTTTGTACTAACACCTACGGATGTCAGTGAGGTGGCATTTTTTGCGGGCTGAAGTGTACTTTTTATCACTAGCAGTTTGGAATGCATGCGACTTTTTTGATCATTTTTATTCTATTTTTTGAGTGACGTAAAATGACCAAAAAACGCAATTTTGGCGTTTGGAATTTTTTTCTTCTACGGTGTTCAGCGTGCGGGATAAATGATGTTATATTTTTATAGATTGGACTTTTTCGGACGCGGCGATACCAAATATGTGTAACTTTTTTATTATTTTTATGATTTTATTTGTAAAATGGGGAAAGGGGGGTGATTTGAACTTTTAATACTTTTTTTTTGTACTTTAAAACTTTTTTTTTTTTTTTTTTTTACTGTAACATTGAGGCCACCTGTGGTACTTGACCACTAGGTGGCGCGATTGTTAATACAACCTAATGCATTGCATAGGCAATGCATTAGGGTGTACAAAGATGGCGGTTTCCCCACTTCCTGTCTGCGAACGGAAGTGGGGCAAACCGGCCAGGGTAAGTGACGGGAGCCTTAAAAAGGCTCCCCACCACAATGCCCGGTGATCGGATCGGCGCAGCACGCTTATGCCGCACTGATCGCCGTTAATTCAGACACCGCGGCCATCTTTGCCGCGGCGCCTGATGGGTAAAACAGCGCCAGCGACTCCCCCGCACAGCCGCCAGGTGTTAGCGGCAAATCGGCGCTAACACCGGCGGCTGTACGGGGGAGTCGCCGAGCGATCCCCCTGCAAAGCCCCTTAGCGGCCCTGGGACGTACTGATACGCCCAAGGTCGTTAAGGGGTTAAGGACTAAGCCCTTTTTTCAAATCTGACATGTCATATTATCAGAGAATAACTTTTTAATGGTTATACCTATTCATGTAAATTTGAGATGGTTTTCTTGTGACACATTGTACTTTAAGTTATCTATTTTTTTTTTTTTTTGAAACAATACTTTGTTTATTTGAAAAAAATATCAATATCCTCTGGCCACACCCCAGATGTCCAAGTAACCACCACTCTGCTTCAGACTTATGCAACACATTAACTCTTTATGTCATGGATCAGCATCATAAATTAGCATTTTTATGCACATCATCCTGATACATTAGTTATACTGCACATAACAAATAATGGCTTTCACAGTAAATACTCTCAGGGGCCCAAATAAATTTAGGAGTGTACACTGCTGTACACTACATATTCCCCCTCTTAAAATAAAGTGGTCCTCGGCATCTGGTGTCCTCAACAAGGGGTAGCTAGGAATAAAGGAAAGGCATAGATGGCAAAACATTACAATTTTTCTTATTCAGTGGTGAGGTAGCATAAATAACATAAATACAATGTAAACAGTCTGTAATATTAGGGTTTTATTTAGATACAGACCATATTTCAGATTCTAAAAGACAATAATAAAATGTCCAACTTTTCTTAGTATGTTAAGGGGAATGTCCAAAAGTCAGTAGAAAAAGCCCAAATCTTAATTATTTTCACGCTGATGGGTTGCACAGACAACCAGGGTCCGAAAAATAAGCCTTTCAGGAAAACCACTTTACAGTCCATATGGAAAGCCTGATGCAGGGGTTGCACCAAAGCTGGAATCCAGACTTTTAACTAGTTTACATTCTCTACAGGAGCTTATGTGCTTACTTGCTCACCCCAAGCGATCTGGAAACCTCTTTAATGCTAGTGGGTTGAACTAGGCCAGAAGCTGCTAGACAACAACTGACTATAAGACTTTTGTCTTCACTTGCTTGATCCTCATGTTCTTTCACTCTTCATGACTCCACTCCAGGTGCTGTCAGCTCTTCTTGCTCCCTAAACATCTCTGGTCTACTTGTTCTTGCTTAAATTTAGGGCAAAGAGGAATAGAAGCTATATCTGGACCTTAACCAGTATAAGTTCAGGGCTATACACACTTAGTGAAGTAACTCCACTGAAAACTAACCATTAACTCTCCTCTTCCCACCTGGGTACCTATATTTATATCCTCTGGCCACACTTAGGATATGTTCACACGGCGTGTTGAATCCGTGTGAACATACGTGTGTGAACATACGTTATTAGATGCGTGTTTGGATCTGTCTATTTGGCCCTAAACAGACCCAAGCACACATCTAACAATGAGCAATGTGATTTTACATTACTTTCACTGTGAAATATGCATCGTCGTTCTGACCAGTGATTGCCGATGCGTGTTTCATTGTGTCTTTTGGATCCGTCTTTCGGATCCATTATAAGAATTGACATGTCAATTCTTGATCCGAAAGACGCAGCAGGAGCCCTATTTAAAACTATAGTGCGCGATCCTGCTGCAGCCAAAATACATCCAAACACGCAGCCGCATGTTGGATACGTTTTGAATCCGATCGCCGCTGAGAAACGGATCCAAAATCGGATCAAAAATGGCGTGTGAACAGCCCCTTATACAGCACATTAACTCTTTGGCCTCGTTCACACGGCTTATTTGGGCACGGATTGGCGCCGTACTCCGCGCCGGATTTGCGCTTCAGTACGGCGCCAATCCGTCCCTGTCATTACGGTAATCCACTGCTCTCATAGAGAACAGTGGAATCCGTCGCTCCTCCCCGCTCGGCAAATCCGCCGCGGGGGGAGAAAGTGACATGCACATTATTTATGGCGCGGACGCGCCGTAAACAATGCATTGTCTATGGGGCCGGGAGTGGCGCCCCCGCCGCGCTCCGGCCCCGCCCCCGTCCCGCCCCTTATTCACGGCGGATTTGTGAGCTCAATACGGCTCACAAATCCGTCGGGAATAAGCCGTGTGAACACGGCCTTTAGGTCATAGATCAGCATTATAACTTAGCATTTTTATACACATCATTTTGACACAATAGTTATATTGCACATAACAAATAATGGCTTCCATAGTAAATACTAAATAAATTTAGGAGTGTACACTCCTGTGCACTACAATGTTTAAGTCAGTAATCTCCTAAAACATGTGCTATGTTAATTTCTTATGGTCTTGGAAAATACAATATTCAGGCAGCACATTTAGAGAGTAGCAGAGAATTGTTTGATAGCATAAAACAGCATATTTAAAGTCTGCAGAACTGATTATTTGTACTTAGATGGTAACTGCCTCAAGCTGTCACTTGTAATGTATGAGCCAAGTTTGAAACATGCTGGTGGTTTAAGGAGATGATCCATTTTCTGTGTAGACAATTTGCATGTTAAAATACATAGAAAAGCTAATGACAAAATAAAAACCTAAGGCAACAAATTTAAAACATTTCCTATAAATATTCCTATACTGGATACTAACAAGTCGACTATTTAGCCCATCTTTTTTAAGACTCACAGAACAACTCCAGGCAAGAAGACATCTTATGGGTGATGCCTAAAACTTGTAGAATATTTCTTTTTACTTACTATACAGCTGATACTAAAGGACCAAAGAAATGTTCTCACATCACAGGAAAAAAGACTTCCCTATAAACAGTGCTCATGTGACAGGACACATTGTCTTTAAGCTTGTAGCAGTAATTATACACAGATTTATAATCCTAAATACAAGCAGAGGAAAGCATATATGTACATTGCATTTCAATTGTGTCTGTGCTGAGACAATGGAATGCACAAAGGGAGCTTTACAAATGATTAAAGACTCATTGTGACTTAGTAATACCATATTTAAGAAGTTTTATTCACTGTGCCAGTTATACCTGTCATAGGTGACAGTAATAGATACTCTAGGTCACCACGAGAGATGATGACGGACCATGACAGGGGACCCCGCCGAGTACTCACCATACCCTCCACAAGACGGGATGGACTTCGCTGTGGGGACTCCCAGGTCACTGCCCCGGATGTGGTCACTCACAGCAAAGATGCAGGAGTGATACTGGTGGAGTAGGCAAGGCGTGGTTGGTAGGCAGGCAAAAAGCTCAGGGCTGGTAAAGAATGACATTGACGTCACTGGTCATTTTGCCCTTCCTTTGATCCATCAGTGTCCGCTTTTAATCGGTCAATAACCCCTCAGTATTGCTAAAGCCAAAAAGAAACAGCAGGTGATCCAAAATAGAGATGACAAGCAAATGGAATATTTGCATCTCTTCTGTGTTTTGTATCCACTCCTGCTTTTGGCTACCTAATCATCAGACAATCCTGATACAAACAAAGAACCTTGTCATACTGGCCTTACGGCTTCTCCAAAGACACAATCGGTGTTTGTCCTTTTCAGTCCTTCTGACAGGGATGGTCTTTGCTGTGGGGACTCCCATTTCACTACCCTGGATGTGGTCACAGTGATAGCAAAGGTGCAGGAGTGAAACTGGCGGAGTAGGCAAGACGTTGTTGGTAGGCAGGCAGAAAGGTCAGGGCTGTAAAAGAATGACGTTGTCGTCTCTGGTCATTTTGCCTTTCCTTTGATCCATCATTGTCCGCTTTCAGTCGGTCAATAATCCATCAGTATTGCTGAAGCCAAAAAGAAACAGGAGTTGATCCAAAACAGTGATGACCAGTAAATGGAATATTTACATGTCTTCTGTGTTTTTTATCCACTCCTGCTTTTGGCTACCTAGTCATCAGGCAAATCTAATGCAAACAAAGGGCCTTGTCATACTGGCCTTACGGCTTCTCCACTATCAGTTGGTCAATAATCCATCAGTATTGCTAAAGCCAAAAAGAAACAGGAGTTGATCCAAAACAGAGATGACAAGTAAATGGAATATTTGCATGACTTCTGTGTTTTGTACCCACTCCTGCTTTTGGACAATCCAGACAATCCTGATACAAACAAAGGACCTTCTGACAGATTAAAAGAAGGGGAAAACCAAACATAGTGGCAACGTCATAGAGTGGTGGAGGGAGGAAACAGCATTAGGAAACCAGAGGGTGGTGGAGTGAGAGTGTGGAGAGTTGGCATTAGCATGAGTAGGCCACATATAGGCACAATTACACAGTGTGGAGGTGGCGGCAGCAACAGCAGCATCATCATCAGGCTGGAGAGTGGAACAATTACATAATTTTGAGGTGGCGGCAGCTAGGAGACATAATGAGGACATGGCGGCAACAGCAGCATCAATCCAGAGAGTGACATAGCCTGGAAGTGACAGCAGCAGCAGCATGACGAGACCTGAGTGTAGAGGTGGCAGCAGCATCAGAAGGCTACATAATGGCCCAGCGAAGAGTGGGGAAGTGGGAGGCAATACCAGTCCCTGGTAAAGATGGTGGGTGGTAGAAGGAGCAGATGGCAGCATATGTGTGGCATCAGGCGAGTGGCAGCATCAGAATAGTAGCTGAGGCAGGTAGCCAGAAGAATCCAGACTCATTTGTCAAAGTTTGGGTGAGGCGACATGGTTGATCTAATCTTATGCATCAGGCATTGGTGTGTGAAAATCCTGGCTGATCCACACCTGATTCATCTTGACAAGGGTGAGTCCCTCCACATTTCGGGTGGACAAGCGAGTTCTCGTTGGGGTAACTATGACCCCCGCCGCACTGAACACCCGCTCTGATGCCACACTACTGGCTGGGCAATACAGCTTCTCCAGTGCAAACTCAGCAAGTTGCAGCTACAAATCCAGTTTGGTTGCCCAGTAGTACAACTGATCTTCAATGTGGGGTGGCAGAGTGCTGTCCAAGTAGGCTACCACCTGCTGGTTCATGGTCTGCTCCAGGTGCTGGTGCTGCTGCTGAGTGCCTTCCTCACTAGGCGGGTTGCTGCTGATGGAGCTGGTACAGCTCCTACTCCCCCACCCTACCACAGGCATGACAGTGGTATGTGAGCGCTGAGGAACCCCCTGGTCAGACCTGCAAGAGGATGGATGATGGCGCAGATAGGCAGCGGCCAACTGACTAAATAGGATGTCTCTATAGTACTTGAGTTTGTCCTCATTCTCGGCAGGTGAAAAAAAGGCCCCCAAGAGGGTGGAGAGCCAGAAGTCATCCCTCTGCCGGATGGTGACAATTTGATTGTTATTACCCAGGCAAATAAGCATGCAGCGGGCCATCTGCGCAAGTGACTCTGAGGGACTCCCTGCCTCCATCTCCACTGTATACTGCCATGGTGTGTCTGGGTCATCTGCCTCGTCTTCCTCATCTCCCTCTACCTCCTCCGGCTGCTCCTGCTCCTCCTCTCCTGTCACCTGGGTAGAAAAACCACTCATTTTGGCACACATTGCTTGCGCTCCAATGTCCTCCTCCTCCAGTTCAGCCCCCACCGGACTCATGTGGCCACGAGATGTATTCACCATGTCTCCAGTTCCCTGACCAGACAGATTTTGCAGCATCTGCTCCAGGACATGAAGCAGTGGAATGATGTTGTTCATCCTGTAGTCCTGGCGACAGACAAATAAATTGGCCTCCTCAAAGAGCCTGAACAAATGGCTGGTGTAACACATGAGCTGCCACTGGCTGACATCAAAATTACACAGGAGAGTACTCCAGTCCACTTAGATTATCAAGAAATCATTAATGGCCTTTCTCTGTTCATAGAGTTGGTCCAACATATGGAGGCTGGAATTCCAACAGGTAGAAATGTCGTATATCAGCCTATGTTGGGGGAGGCCGTTCTGCTGCTGCAGCTCAAGGAGGAGTAGGAGGAGCTCAACTATAAAATCGAAAGTATTCGGCACAGAGTGCAACCTAGTGCTGCTGCAGAGAGATCTGTGTACATAAGAGATACAGTGGCAATTGGCAGAATGTAAAATGGTTGGCCTATTTATAGGGCTGTGACATCACAGAAGCTGGCTGTCTGCATGCCATGGCATTGAGGGCGTTCCTTTCTTCCTCCCATAGTTCTCTTCTCCATGTCAAGCCATGTGTTCGCGACCATTTTAGAGAAAAAGACGATTTGTTACCACAAATCGCCAGGAAATTCAGCTTCGTTTAGAATCAAATTTATCCTGAAATCGAAACGAATTCCACTTCATCAGATTCGATTTGTTCATTCCTAGTGAACACTGTAGACTATAATAAAACACACCAATACACTGACAGGGAACGTTAAGAGAAGTGATGTAATAAAGGGTCCACTTCCCGGTGATTGGAAATCAACGGTGCACTGGGCATTTAAATGTCTCAGAGTCAGCACACGCGTGCCCTAGGGAGTGGGTACGGGCGCGCCAGCAAGAGACAGAGTGTGAAAGCGAAACAGGAGGGGTAGTGGTTAGTAACTACGGCCTCAGAGGTCAGAGACACAAGTATGTCCACCTGTCTGGAGCCAGGACCATGATGTGCATTGTGACAATACATAATATCTCCGGTCTGCTGAGCATGTGTGGAATTTTAGACATTGAACATTGTTTGCCACATTCAGTACAAACAATAATCTGATGAAAGGAAGTAAAAGCATGTATTTGTTAATGTCATAAGGGTATTTCACACAGCTGGATTTTAGACATGAATTTTCGATAGTATACGTGATATGATGCTAAATTCAGAGGCACATTTTTAATGTGGGTATTCTATGGGCAGAGTTAAGTCTGCCTCAATAATTGACATCACTTCTTTTTTTCAGTGAAGCTGATATTTTTTCTGCAGCGGTGAAAATTACAGTCTTCTGCATTGAGACAATGATTCCCCATTGCAAACAACGTGATGTGGATTTCAGTCCGATTTGAATGCTGATTCTGATATACATTGATGAATCCGTGTCAGAATCTGTGTTCAGATCAGCCATGTGAACATCCCCTTATACTTTTGGATTCTGAAGCAGGATAAACAGTCAACTTTAACAAAGCCAGCAATGCAATTTCCACCATCAGGTGTTAAAACGATCTGAAGGACCCAACTGATCTATAATGGGTGTCTGTCAGGGTTCAATCATGGTGTCTTTATCCTTCTGACAGCAAGACACTCCCTGCTGCACTATATTTGCCATCAAATGATCAAACTCCTAAAACAGTTATGTGAAAGTAGCTTAGCTTATGTTTTCAGCTTTCTGGTAAACTGCATGATTCTGTATCTACTGAGATTTCCCCAGAACAAGACATGTGTTGCTTGCAACTTTTATTTCTTCATCATTTCCATGGATTGGATGGATTTTACTTCTGTTTTTTTTTTTTTTTCATTGATTACATTTATTTCACTATAGTTAAAAGAACCTTTTAGGTGTTGACTCTGCAAAATGCTTTACAAGCATGCCTAATAATTAATTTACATGTACTGTTTACTATTACAGTATTATAAAATATGCAGAAAGTTAAAGAGAAAGTTTAAACAAAAATTATTCATTTACTACTTTTGAACTTTTTTTTTAGGGTGACACATCCTATGTCAAGGATCGTTGGTGTGTTTTTGATGGATTCATGGTGTTTTGCCTTTGGGTATCCTTAGTTCTACAGGTAAATTACAAGAAAAGTGTTTTTGGAGTGTGAAGAATGCAACAATACCTTATTGAGTTATTAGATAGGCTTTGGCACAAGTAGAGTATTTAGCTTGGCACATGGAACCCCTACTTTTGAGAACCGTTGCTCTGCCATAGCATGATGCCTCTTTATGGTATTCCACTACAGTGGTAATATTGTAATTGAAAGAGCATGTTATGAAAAACTGAGGTTAAGTATGGACCTGTATGTGCAATATTTCACAAGGCTATAATGTGACTATGTAGAACCTCACTGGAGTGTGACCTAAAACTTAACTTTTACTTGGTTAGTTAAAATGTAAAGCCATAATTCAAAAAATCCTAACAAAGGATACAGTAGACAGTAGTTGGGTACCTGTCCCCAGTACACCCTATAACAATACTACCTATCAATATGTATGTAGGGTCATCGTATGTATTTTTTGGTGAAACTCTAACTAGTGTTTTGCCATTTGGGTGCAGCATAGACTGTTTTTTTGGGATTTTTTTGTTTTAGGGTTTACCATTACCAGGACTAAATAGTCCTAGATTCCAGGTGGTGCTGCCCTTATCAGAACGATGACCCTACATACATATTGATAGGTAGTATATGTTATGGTGTGTACTAGGGAGAGATACTTAACTACTGTCTACTGCATCCTTTGTCAGGATTTTTTGAATTTTGAAGTTTGGTCTCACCTTATGGCTTTATATTTTAATTAACAAAGTAAAAGTTAAGTTTTACGTCACTCTCCAGTGATTCTTTTTGGCAATTGTCTGACTTATTTATTTTGGTTTGGAGTGGTACACATGTTCAATTTATTACAATTATGACTCTATAGAACTTGGAATTTATATAAAGCTATAAAATGGTTATGCACATGAGATCCATTTGATTGAAATGAAGCTGGTTTGAATTGCATCATGATGCTTTTTGGTGTTGATTGGTATATTTTATGTAGTGCACAATACTGTGTAATCCATTGGCAACAATTTAATATGAGTGTACCACGAAGTGAGAATACTGTTACCTGCTATTTAGTTTAGAGCATCATGCCATCATGTGGTGATCCACAGATTACATCATAAATTGCATGGCAAAATTACATTATTATCAGATATAATGTAGTTACACAGATAATAGGGAAGATAAAGACTCCCTCAGGTCTGTAGTATCCTTGAGATACTCCGTAAGCACACCACTATCCAAAAATTGGCTTCATATAAAATTAGGCCTAGTGTGATTAAATGCTTGAGATAGAGAAACTTACTAGAGCCCCATTCAGCAACAGAGTTACCGTATGTGTTTGGTTATAACCTGTGAACCGGTTTGTACAATAGTTTATATAGATAATAGAAATATAAGAATGGTAAAAATTAAGAAAGTGAAGAGAAGTTCCCTAAAGACAGTTTGCCCTTCATTTAGAAACTTGGATTTAACTAAATTTTAGTACCAGGCATCCATTATTCAATGACCAGTAGGGCATCGTCTTCCCCTGTACGATGGCACATGGTGTAATTACATTTACAGTGAAATGAAGATGCATTTTATTTTGTTTTGTCTGTTCACTGTCAGGTGTTTGAAATTGCAGAAGTTGTTGATCAGATGTCTCCATGGGGAATGCTACGGATTCCTCGTCCTTTGATAATGATTCGTGCTTTTCGAATTTATTTCCGATTTGAGCTGCCAAGAACAAGGATAACAAACATTTTAAAGTAAGTCATCTTCTAATTGCTGCCATAGCAACTGTATGTATTTAAAGATGCTGAATACTACTGCATTTAAAAAGCATGATATTTGCTTGTATAATGACTAAAATTCAAATACTTTAAAAGATTTGACAGGAGGGGTCTGAATAGCCACCTGAAGGAGCCAGTTGAAGGGGTTGTTCAACTAAAATAAAAAAAAAATAAAAAAAATCTCCCCAAATTATATCAAATAATGTAAAAATGTACCTTTCTATTCCCTTGCCAGTCGAGTCAGTCCGGTTACTTCTTTACTCATGACTGTTGCAGCTAATCATTGGCATTGGTTTCATTGACATAATTTGAGTTGTTGAAATCCTGAATGGTGATGTTAGTGGGACGGCAGATGACTAGTAAAGCCACTGATTGGCTGCAGCAATCGCCTGCTGGCCAGAAATAAAGAGTGGACCGACAGTTGGGAGCTTCAGCTCTGGATGGTCAAGGGGATTGAAAAGGGAAGTACATTGTTTTGAATTAAAGGGAACCTGTCACATAGATTATGCCCCCCCTTGCTGAGGACAGCACAAGCTAGTGACAGACATGCTGTTTCCAGTGCTGTGTCCCTTATTCTGTAAGATGCTGTAGTTTTAGAGCATTACCCCTCAAATCTTATTCTTGAGCAGGTGTTAGCTCCGCCCACCCAAAGGATATTCCCGCCCACTGACAGTTATTAACATATTTCTACCTATTCAAAGTAACAGGTTTTTCTGTTGAGGTGGGTGGGGCTAGTCTCTGGTGGGCGGGGTTTGAAAAACAAACTGACTGACTCTTTTCATGGCTGAAAATTGCAGATTTGAGCATTATATACTCTAAAACTACTGCACCTTACATAATAAGGTACATAGCACTGGAAACAGCATGTCGGTCACTAGCTTGTGCTGTCCTCAGCAAGGGGGGGGGGGGTCATAATCTATGTGACAGGTTCTCTTTAATTCATACAGTTGGGGATGTTTAGTACTTTTTCGGTCAGGCGATCTCTTTAAGACTTATAGCTCCTTCACAGCAATGCTCCCAGCCACTTACTGTTCATGGTACTGCAGAGCAGCCATATCCCCTGAAGCACTGCTGTGCAGGAGAAACTCGCTGTCCTTTCAGTTTTTGCATCAGCAAGGGAACCAAAAGATCTAAACCCCATTTATTATACTGTTACACCATTTACAGATCTTCAGATTGGCAATGATCCTAAACTGTAGATTATTTTATAATCTTAATATTTCAAATTAATTTCTAATTACATATTCACTGTATAATGTACCTATTAATAACATTATTGACACAAAAATAAACATGTCACCTGTCAGATTGCTTATTACATTTTTTTCAAATTACCAGAGGTTCTGAGATTTAATTTCCTGATTTGCATTAAGTTAATTAAAATGTAATTTTGATTAAAAAGTGCCTTTAGACAGTCTCATTTGATTGCCACAGGTTTTAGAACAATTCAATGGACAACTGAAGGTCTGTGTTTGCCACTGCAGAGCACATTTTATATTCTATAGAAAACAGCAAAATTATATATATATTTTTTTTTAGTTTTTAATTTTCAAGTTCTATGTCATTTTATAGTTTAATGCTTTAAAACAACATAGTGAGTGCAGCTTTAGTATCATAGATGGCATGGAACATTGATCACTGGCCATTTAATGGAATATCTCCAACGGCACTCACAAGGGTAATTTGCAAACAATATCTTTATTTTTCACACCATACAAAGTGTAGCCAATCTGAGTGAACATCTCGAGTATCACTACATTGGTATTTTTCCAAACATTTAAGTCTGATAGACCTTTGTCTATGATATCTTATGGTTAAACATAATGGGCCACATGTATGAAACGATTTTGGTCTAAAACTCACTTTTTTCCCCATAGAAATCTATGGGGAAAAAAGTGAGTTTTAGACCAAAATCGTTTCATACATGTGGCCCAATGTTTTTACAGCTGGTTCAGCTTAACATACAGTTTAACCATGAGATATATATTGCCAAAGGTTCAGACCAAAATGTTTGGAATGATGCTAATGAAGTAATACTCAAGATATTGTGATTTACATGTTCACCCAGATTGGATACACTTTGTTTGAATGTTGTTAAAAATAAAGATATTGGGCGACATGTATGAACGGAGCTGCGCCAGATATCGGGCATCTTTTCAGCCTGATATCCAGCGCAGCCCCGCCAGCTACATTTTTAAATGGCCCATACGTCAATATCAGGCGCATTACAAAGCGCAAATGGCTCTTTGTAATGCGCCTGATTTTGGGGGGCGTGCGGGAGGCGGGGTGCACTAGAACCGTAGCGAAGTTATAGATTTATAGCTTCGCTGTGGCATTTCTAGGTGCATTACAGCTGGAACAGGTAAACCACTTTGAAAGTGGTTTACCTGAGCCAGAAATGTCATCTTAGCACTAGAATGCGCCTGATTCATGACCCGCTGTAGACCGGGTTCATAAATCAAGCGCATTCTAGACTATTATTATGCGCATGAAATTTGGTGTTTAATATCTTCAGTCTTATCACATGAGGAGTGTAATTGATGACATGGAGCAGGCAAGGCTCTGCCCCAGGGGAAAAGATTCTGATCCCATGGCAAAGGGATTTCTACAGAATTTTTCACTTGCTTTCAAAGAAGTTGAAGAGTTCGACCATTCATCAACACTGACTGTGGCTGAGGCAATTCCTTTATACCCTGACATTGTTAGAGATGTTGCCCCTGTGGTCACCGATTTGCCCCCACCCAAGTTAGTGTAGGGAGGCCATTCTCTAGCCTGGAAATAATGAGATCAGATGTGAGGTCATTTATGCAGGATCTGATGGAGCCAATACTATTTCTCAGAACAAATTCAGAAACTCCACAAATGTTCCTGCAGTGTTTTGCATATTTACTATTTTTTTGTGTTCTAAAGTCATATCCAATAAATATATTTTACACTGACAAGCAAAATGGTAACAATGTTTCAAACTTGTGACTTTCATGCTCCATATCTCACCATCCACTACAGCTTTGTACATGAGGCTACCTTCATTTTATAGACAATCATCTTACCTATCTTATACAAAAATTTGACTTGCAAATATTTAGCATCGGCTTAGTTCTGCAGATTCTTTACTGTAACTGCATTGTTACTTTTTCTCTTCTAAAAATCAAAATGTTAATTTTTATTATTTTGTTAGTATTTGGAAAATCCACCTTTTGGTTTTCAATACTGCCTGAATCCTTCTGGGCTCAGAATCAGATTCAAGCATATCTTGACCAAAATCTGATCCCAGGTCTCTTCTACACATTCCTAATGTTGGTGCAGACTGGACTTGAATACAAATACAGCGTTTTCTTCAACTCTACCCACAAGTGTTCAAAAGATGAAAACATTGTTACCCTTTTGCTTGTCAGTGTCTTTTCTACCTAGCTTGATTATTGTATCATACGTTGATAAACAGCCTGATGTTACCATTTTACTACAGTAAAGTTATCACTTAAACATGCGCCATGTAGGAGGGAGTCAGGAGTCTGGAGTCAGAGTCGGATATTTGGGAAATTGAGAAGCAGGAGTTGGGTTTTGGCTTGCCGACTCCACAGTCCTGTCCATAAGTGTTATTCAGTACGTTTTTGTTGAAAACTGTTTTTTTCCCACGTACTGTAGCGTCTTGTATATATATAATTTTTTTAAGTTTTTTGTGTTCTAAAATATAAAATTATATCCAATAAATATATTTTACACCGATAAGCAAAAGGGTAACAATGTTTTGAACTTTTGACTTTCAGGCTGTATATCTCACCATCCATGGCGAGACTACCATCATTTTATAGACAATCATTTTGGCTATTTCATACATAACTTTGACCTGCAACTATTTAGCATATGCTTAGCTCTGCAGATTCTTGTCATGTAACTGCATTGTTACTGTTTTGCTCCTGGTGGTGGGACAATCTCTTTCTTCTTGTTACTACAAATTACAACCTGTTTTCACATTCCTTAATAGCTCAGTGTGTTATTAGGCCGATTCCCAAGTGAAAGGTCACTAGTTCGAGCAGCCATAAAGAAAATTTTTCAGAAAAGAGAACCGCATCATCCAAAATTGCCAAACTGACAGCCATCAACATATGAGGCCATGACAGCTGGAAGAATCCGAAATGAAGTCCATCCATTCATTCAAAAGCCAAGAGCTGGACATCAAAGTAAAATATCAGTCAAGAAGTTGGCTCATCACAAGGTCTATCAGTTCTAATGCGACAGACACGTCAGTGGAGATGGCTCGTATGCTTCGCAAGAGTGAGATCACAGACGTCCATACAAGCACAATGCAACACGCATTACACAGATCTGGAATGATGGCCTGAAAAAAGGTGAAGACGCCTTTACTTCAATCTCGGTATAAGAAAACGTTGGCTCATTGCAAAAAAGTATGAAAAAATGGAAGATTGGAAACGGATGATTTGGAGCAATGAGATGAAAGTCAATAGACCGGACTCTGTTGAGTGCAAATGGGTCTGGAAGAATGAGGCTAATGGATCCAGAAATTGAAGAAACTGTCAAGTTCGATGGAGGAAGCCTGATGATAGGAGTTGTTTCACAGCCAAAGATGTTGGATACTTGACCAGGATTGATGTTGATCTCAGTGCTGAGCTATACGTGAATATCCTACAAGATGAGTTACTTTATACATTCCAGTACTATGGATATGAAAAGGAAGACATAGTGTTCCAGCAGGACAACGACGTGAAGCATACATCAAAGTTGGAGAACGAATGGTTCAATGACAATGAAGTAGAGTTGCTGTATTGGCTTCCATAGTCCCCAGACCTCAACCCAATCAAAACATTTGTGGGTAAGAGTTGAAGAAAAAGCTGTATTCGTACCGTGTAGTATGAACCAACATTGGGAACATGTAGAAGAGACCTGGGATAAGAGTTTGGTCAAGACATGCTTGAATCTGATCCAAAGCACAGAAGGATTCAGGCAGTGCTGAAAGCCAAAGGTAGATTTACAAAATACCAACAAAATAATAAAAATTAACATTTTTAGGAGCAAAACAGTAACAATACAGTTACATGACAAGAATCTGCAGAACTAAGCAGATGCTTAATACTTGCAAGTCAAATTTATGTATAAGATAGGTAAGATTGTCAATAAAATGATGGTAGTCTCCTGTACAAAGCTGCAGTGGATGGTAAGATATGGAGCGTAATAGTCACAAGTTCAAAACATTGTTGCCATTTTGCTTGTCAGTGTCTGTTCTACCTAAATAGCTTGATTATTGGGTGATAAAAAGCTTGATGTTACCATTTTACTACAGTAAAGTTATCACTTAAACATGCATCTTGAATATCTCATAACATAAATTTGATGCAACTACTCAGCATATGCTTAGTTATGCATATGCTTGTCATGTAACTGCATTGTTACTGTTTTACTTCTGGTGGTGGAACTATTTTTTTCTTCTTGTATGCTACAAATTACTACCTGTTTTCACATTCCCTAGTAGCTCAGTGTGTTTATTAGGTTGATTCCCAAGTGAAAGATCACTGGTTTGAATCAAGGAGCAACCATGAAGAAAATGTATTATTATTTCTCAAGAAAAGACAATCTGCATTATCCAGCTCATTGATAGCGATCTCTCGGCCCAAAAAAATGCCAAACTTCATCATGTGAGGTTTTGACAGCGAGAAGAATATGAAAATCATGATATCAAAATATCAGAGTCAACAAGTTAGCTCATCACAAGGTCTGTCAGTCCGGACGCGACAAACACAGCAGTGGAGGTGGCTCATATGCTTTTTAATAGTGAGATCACAGATGTCCATGCAAGCACTGTGCGACGCGTGTTACACGGGTCTGAAATGATGGCCTGAAAAAGGTGAAGAAGCCTCAAATTCAATATCGTCATAAGAAGAATCAGCTTGAATTTGCAGAAAAGTGCGAGAAATGGACAGTAGAAGATTGGAAACAGGTGATTTGGAACGTTGAGATGAAATTCAATAGACCAGGCTCTGATGGGTGCAAATGGGTCTGGAAGAATCAAGGAAGAAGGGGGCTAGCGGATCGAGAAATTAAAGGAACTGTCAAGTTCGGTGGAAGAAGCCTGATGATATGGGGTTGTTTCACAGCCAAAGGTGGTGCATACTTGACCTGGGTCGATGGTGGTCTCAGTGCTGCGCTATATATGTGAGTATACTACAAGATGAGTTACTTGGTACACTCGAGTACTATAGGTATGAAAAGGTCAACATAATGTTTCAGCAGGACAACACCCCGAAGCGTACATCGAGATTAGCGAAGAAATGGTTCAGTGACAATGAAGAATAGTTGCTGGATTGACCCCCAAAGTCCACTGACCTCAATCCAATTGAACACTTATGGGTAGAGTTGAATTAAAAGCTGCATTTTACCCAAGTCAACCAGTATGCACCAATATTGGGAACATGTAGAAGAGACCTGGGATCAAATTTTTGTTGAAACATGCTTGAATCTGATCGAGGGAATGCCCAGAAGGATTCAGGCAGTGTTGAAAGCCAAAGGTGAATTTGTATGAGATAGCCAAGATGATTGTCTATAAAATTATGGTAGTCTCATCATGGATGGTGAGATATAGAGCTTGAAAGTCAAACGTTCAATACATTGTTACCCTTTTGCTTATCAGTGTAAAATATATTTAATGGATATGATTTTATATTTTAGAACACAAAAAACTTTAAAAAATTGTATAATTACAGACAAATTACAGCCAGACATTACACAATAAAATCTACTTACAGATGAGACACAAGGTGTGAGGGCCCTACTCGCAAGAGCTTACAATCTATAAGGGTGTATTGGGGAGAAATGGTAAGATTACAATGGTCCAGCCAGATTTCATAAATATGGGGTGGTCTACATAAAAAAAGGATGAACCTGCCACCCAAGCAGTACATCTATATATAGCTTAGTGCCTCTGGGTGCCATAGAGTAAGGAGTGACAGAAATGTGTGTGATAGAAGGTTAATGACAAGTTTTAAGCCTTCGAGCTCTGTAGCTTTTTATACTATAGATTACAAATCTCCTGCAGTTATGTCAATGCACTAGGATCAGCTAGGAACAGCAGAGCTGATATGCCAATCATTGCTATAGAATTACCCACAGCCTAACCAGAAAATGTGAGTCTGAAGCCTGCAGTGGCTCTATGAAACAGCATGGAGAGACAACCCCTTTAATCCTGATCTCTTCCCTCAAAGCCCCAACATTTTCAACTAAGCCACAGCTCATGAAAGCACATTTTATGACAGATTGTAGATGCAAACAATGTAGTATCCCTTACCGCAGGGGCGTAACTTTGGCTCAAAAAGTGGGGAGGACCAATTATCCCTCTCATCGCCTATCTTAATATCCCTCCCTCCCTCCTTCACTCGCCTTCCCTTTCACTTCCCCTCCCTTCCCTTCTCTCCACTCCTCTCCCTGCAGTGAAGCGGCCCCCTAAAAGGCTATGGTCACATGATGTACTGCGGCGTGTACAGTACACACCGCATTACATTGTGTCTTTCGGGAGCTTGCGCTAATACGCGCATACTTCCGCGGCACGTCACTTATCTCCCCGCGCGTACAATACAATCGTATTGTACGAGCAGCGAGAGGAGGCATAATCCATAGTTCTCTTTGAGAACTATGGATTACCGTCATTTCAGCACGCATCTCGCCCATATTAGAGCACAAATACGCAGCGAAATGCGCACCGAAATTACACCGTGTGAACATATCATAACCCAGCTAGGAGGTCTGAGGGAGTGCTGTGAGCTCCCCCAGCAGGTCCGGGTGGAGTCCTTATGGCAAACACTTTTGGTGCAATCTGTAAGGTTATGAGTGGCTCTCTAATTACTGAAGTTTAGAGCCGGACCGGGAATAAAAAGCAGTCTGGCAATGAAATTGAACCAGCCCACCTACAATATTACCCCTCTATATGGAAATAAAACATGTTGTGCAATGCAGCAAATTTTGCTTAACTCCTCCCATCCCCCATCAGTACTCCATTAAATTTGTTATACACACGAGAATGAGGAAAATAAAAGAACTCAATTTCACTGAACCCCTAGGAATCACTTATGTCACATACTGTACCCCAAAATGTATTTTATTGCATTCCATACACCAGAAATGATATCACTCACTGAACTCAATGAATTATATTACACATGGTAGCCACAGCAATTACATTATTAACTCAACCTTACAATTGAATTGCATATTGTACTCAAGAAATAATATAATTCACTGTACCCCATAAATTTATTATATTACACACTGTACCCCAGAAATTACGTTACACATTGTACAACAGAGATTATATTACACCATACCCCAGAGATTACATTACACAGTGTACCCCGGAAATTACATTACACATTGTACACGAGAGATTACATTACCCACTGTACCCCAGAGATTAGTTTACACAACATACCCCAGATATGACGGCATTATTCACCGTACCCCAGAGATTACATTACACACTGTACAAGAGATTATATTACATCATACCCATGAGATTATTGCATTACACACTGTACCCCAGAGATTTCATTACACAATGTACAACAGAGATTATATTACACCATACCCCAAAGATTATTACATTACACACTGTACCCCAGAGACTACATTAGACAAGGTACCCCTGAAATTGTGTGTGTGTATGAGTGTGTATATACACATATACTGAACACGAACACACTACACACTTAGGGTGGGTTCACAAGACGGTGTTGTTTGCCTGTTGGAAATTCGGCACTTGCAAATACAGAATTCCGACAAGCAAATGACCCAGACTGACCGAGGCAGATTTCTCCTTCCTATCCATAAGTGCTGTTAGTGCATAAAACATCTCAAAGAATTCTGTGTAGACACTGACAGTACATGCCGAAATACTCAAGTAAAATCAGTGTCATCTAAACGACACCAATTTTACATAAGGTATAATGTAAATCAGCTTCCTGCTGGATTGGACACCGGTTCTGAGGCAGATCCAGCACTGAATCCGTCTCAGAATCAGCATTCATGTCTTCTGCATGAATGTACCCCTAAAGTATGTGCACATGGCGTATATGTGCACTTACACTTGAGGCTGCTACCTACTCTGCCCCCCCAAGATGCACAGAAATATAGGAGGCAAAGGGTTAACTTCTTCCTCCTCTGTGCTCTGCTCTCCCCCCACTTACCATATTCTCATGCTTTCTCATTGATTTTTTTTTATTGAAGTGGCTAAAAAGTGGGGGGGACCGTCCCCCACCCAGAAAAAAAGTGGGGGGGACCAGTCCCCTCTGTACTCCTCTAAAGTTACACCTATGCCTTACCCCTAGCCCTTAACACAGCTAGGTCATAAGCTTCAACCTTTAATATGTTTCATTTATGAAAAAGTAGCCACATATAGGGAAAAGCAAGGCAAGTTGTTACATTAAAATGCAATACTATATGATGACAGAATGTTATAGAATAAGTGCTGGGTAGTTTGATATATCATTTTATAGGGAAAGATTCATTGAATCCTAAAATGTGTTGATTTATGCTCTTGATCCTTTGGACAAAGGACGTCCCCATTCATGGCGTAGGTGTACAACCTCAGACAAGGAACACTGTCAATCATTGAGTGAGACCACCAACCGGACATGTCCCTGCTGTTCCTAGTCTTAGCTCAAGTTACACAAAATCTTTGACTAAAAAATTATATTGATCCACTTACTGTAATTCTTCCTGCTCTGCAGCACACTACCTGCAAAGACATTATTTTCTACATGAATGCTTCTCTTTTGCAAACGTGTCATAGATGTAGTAAAAAGTCACACAGGAAATATATAGAGAGTAATTCTGAGTATATTGAAAGCAGTGTATATTTGGAATACGTGGCTGTTTACATCTTCATGTTACCCATGGAATTAATTTGAACGTGTTTCTTTATAGGCGCTCAGGAGAGCAGATCTGGAGTGTCTCCATATTTCTACTATTTTTTCTGCTTCTTTATGGAATTCTTGGTGTCCAGATGTTTGGAACTTTTACATATCATTGTGTGACAAATGATACGCAACAAGGGTAAGTGAGTAGTTTAATGCTATTAAAGAGCCATTTTGTTTTCAACAGTTAATAACATAAGGGAACTTAGGTAGGAACCTGCAAATTGATACGCTATCAGTGTCAACCTTCTTGATGTATAATATTTTACAACATACAAAAATTACTAACTTAAATTTAAAATTTTTTTAGCCGTAGGCTTGTACTCAAGCTTTAACAGAAGTGTTGCACAGGAGCCCATTGGAACCACCAGAGGAAATCATTCTTGGGGACAACCATTTTGCTACATAGAATATAGCTATGTATGTAACACCACCACAATTGTGTAGTTAAGGGTACTTATATTGTTGACAATAGAGTGGCACAGCTAAAGGCTCATGGGCCCTGGTGCAAAGCTTTACTTTAAATTAAAGCCACCTGAAATTAATTGTATTACAAGCTCTGAAATTAATTATATTATACACTGTACCCTCTAAAAATAAATTATATTACACATTGCATCAACTGAAATAAATTATATTACATACTTTACCCATAAAGTAAATTATATTGCACACTGGACCCCATTAAATAAATTATATTACATATTGTACCCTCTGAAATAAATTATATTACACACTGAAACCCCTAAAATTAACTATATTACACTTTACCCCTCTGAAGTCTAGGACAGCGAGGAAGTAAATGTAAGGATCATTGGTGGTCTAGAGCATTGTAAGGGTATGTTCACACGGCATAATTACCCCGGGACTTCGGGAGCTCGTGCAGCCCGCCGGCCCCATAGACATTCAATACTAGCGGCGCATATTCGACGCTAGTAATTGACATGTCACTTATCTTCCCCCGCGGCATATTGTCCGAGCGGGGAGAGGAGGCGTAATCCATATTTCTCTATGAGAACTGTAGGTTACCGTAATGACTGGGACGTATCTCGCCCCGTATTGAGCACAGTACGCCGCAAAATACTGGCCAAAATATGTCCCAATTTAAGCCGTGTGAACATAACCTAAGTGTAATTTTGTGTGGATACCTTGTGGAGGACGGTGGAGAGTTATTGCGGTATACCTGCTGGTCTGCAGTTGTGAAGAAGTTAATGTGAATATCTTTAGTAGTCTAAAGCCATAAAGTGGTACGTATAAGAATTCCTGGTGTATTTGCTTACTTGCCTTTTGACAAACAGAAAACAAAGCACAAAACAAATTTCAGTATGATAAAGCAGAAAAAAAATCTCTCCAGGACGATGCTGGCGCTATTGTCTGCAGTAAGTTCATTGTTGAGACTAAATCAAGCCCAGAGATGGGGGCATTTCACTTTTTCCATGTTGGCCTATGTCACAAGTCCTGGAACTTTTACAGTTGGAACAAGGAAAGAGAACCTGAAAATTCATTAGAGGTCCCAGCAATATGTTCCACTTAACCAGTGTCGGACTGGGTGCATAGGGCCCACCAGAGAAGTTGATTTTAGGGGGCCACTCAGCCTTCCTGCCTCTGCCACCTGTGCGGTGCCCCCACCCTGTCTCACTTCAACTTATACAGATTTGTGTGATGACATCATTACACTAACCTATAATCAAAATGGAGCATTGGGGCTTCTGGGCTTCTCAACTAACTGCAGCACAACACAGGGTAGTAATAATAATAATCTTTATTTATATAGCGCCAACATATTCCGCAGCACTTTACAATATAGAGGGAATAAGCACAGACAAGCCAGACGTTACATTATAAAAAAGCTACTTACAAATGAGACACGAGGTGTGAGGGCCCTGCTCGCAAGAGCTTACAATCTATTAGGGTGTATGGGTGAAACAAAGGGTGACAAGTGCTTGGTTTTTACAATGGACCAGCCTGTTACATAAATATAGGGTAGTACACATAAAAAGTGGTGAACCTGCCATCCCAACCATACATCTATATACAGATAAGTCCCTTTGGGGTTTTGCCAAAGTGCAGGAAGTGACGAATGTGTGACAGAATTTGGAGGGATAAAAGTTAGTGATCTTGGTAGGCTTGTCTAAGAAGATTAGTTTTCAGAGCGCACTTAAAACTGTGATGGTTGCGAGTGTGCCATATCACATGGGGTAACATGTTCCAGCGAACTGGTGCAATACATGCAAAATCTTGGAGACGGGCAGGGGAGTTCGATGACCGAGTGTGTAATCTTAGATCAGAAATCAGAGCGGAGAGACTGGGGTAGGGTGGTAGACAGAGATGGGGGAAAGAGAGGGTAGGGGGTGCAACGCTGTGGAGAGCCTTATGGGTGAGAGTGATAGTTTATGTTGTAATCTTGTACTGAATAGCAGCCATGCAGAGACTGACACGGGGAAAGGGGCATCAGTATAGCGCTGGAAAGAAAACAAGCCTGGCTGCTGCATTCAGGACAGATTGGAGAGGGGAGAGTTTACAGAGAGGAAGACCAACAAGTAGGGAGTTACAGTAGTCAAGACGAGAAAGAATAAGAGCAACAATGAGAGTTTGAGTTGTTTCCACAGTGAGAAACGGACGGATTCTGGAGATGTTCTTGAGGTGCAGGTGACAGGAGCGGGCAAGGGATTGGATATAGGGGGTGAAGGACAGATCAGAATCTAGTATAACCCCAAGACAGCGGGCCTGCTGCCTAGGAGTTATGGTGGTGCCACACACGGAGAGAGAAATAGCAGGGTAAGGTCGGTTAGTAGATGGCGGGATGACTAGAAGTTCCGTTTTAGTGAGATTTAGAGAGAGGACATAATGTCAGAGACAGCGGACAGACAGTCACTGGTGTTTTGTAGCAGGGCAGGAGTGATGTCTCGGGAAGAGGTGTATAGTTGAGTGTCATCAGCGTAGAGATGGTACTGGAAGCCAAATCTGCTGATTGTTTGTCCAATGGGGGCTGTGTAGAGTGAAAAGAGGAGAGGACCAAGAACGGATTCCTGAGGAACGGCAACATCAAGAGGAAGAGGAGAGGAGTAGAACCGGAAAATGAGACACTGAAGGAGCGGTTTAGAGAGGTAGGAAGAGAACCAAGAGAGAGCGTGTCCTGGATACCAAGGGCACTGAGCATGTTGATGAGGAGGTGGTGATCAACAGTGTCAAATGCTGCAGAGAGATCCAAAAGAAGCAGCAATGAGTAGTTTTCCCTGAGATTTGCGTCAGAGATCATTTGAAACTTTAGCAAGAGCAGTTTCTGTGGAGTGAAAAGAGCGGAAACCTGATTGCAGAGGGTCAAGAAGAGAGTTAGCAGAGAGATAGCGGATTAGGCGAGAGTAGACCAAACATTCCAGGAGTTTGGAGATGAAGGGCAGGTCAGAGACTGGTCGGTAGTTGGCAGCGCAGGAAGGGTCCAGAGAGTGCTTTTTCAGTAAGGGAGTTATAACAGCATGTTTAAAGGAGGATGGAAAGATCCCAGTGGAGAGAGAGAGGTTACAGATTGTAGTGAGGGGAGAGAGGACAGCTCTAGAAATGGACTGGACAAGGTGGGAGGGAATGGGGTCACTAGAGCTGTGGTGGGGCGAGCAGACAGGAGAAGCCTGGAAACTTCTTCTTCTAATGTCAGGTCAAGGGCTGAGAGCAGATTAGAGGATGTGCGGGGAGGGACAGGATGGGTATTATTTGGGGATTGTGATGTGATGTTTTGCCGCATACTGTCAATTTTGTCTTTGAAGTGAGTGGCCAGGTCTTCAGCACAGAGGTCAGTGACCGGGGCCTGAGCTTTAGGCCTGAGGAGGGAGGGGAAGGTGTCAAAGAGACGTTTTGGGTTTTTGTGTAATATGGAGATGAGGGAGGTGAAATATTCTTGTTTGGCGCAGTGAAGGGCAGAGTGAAAAGTCCAGAGCATGAATTTATAGTGGAGAAAGTCTGCAGGTAGCTTTGACTTTCTCCACAGACGCTCAGCACACCTGGAACAGCGCTGCAAATGGCAAGTCTGGGGCGTGTGCCAAGGGTGCCGGCGTCTGACTCTGGTGGTGCGGTGTGTGAGTGGTGCCAACAGCCAGGTCAGGACATGAGAGTGAGGAGATTGGGGGCAGTGAGGACTGTATGGTGTCTGTGAGTTCCTGAGTGTTTATAGAGCGGAGATTTCGGAATGGGCGATGGGTAGGTGTGTCCAGAGAAGGCTGAAAGTTGTTGATAGTGAAGGAGATAAGGTTGTGATCAGAGAGTTCATAAGGAGAGTTATTAAGATTAGAAATTGAGCAGAGGCGACAGAAGACCGGATCAAGAGAGTTCCCATCCTTGTGAGTTGGAGAGTCTATAAGTTGTGAGAGGCCAAGAGAAGAGGTTAGTGAAAGAAACTGAGAGGCAGAAGGAGACATGGGGTTGTCAATGGGGATGTTGAAATCACCCATAATGAGAGTGGGCATTTCAGTAGAGAGGAAATAAGGGAGCCAGGCAGCAAAATGATCCAGAAACTGTCGGGGTGAGCCGGGGGGGGCGGGGGGGGGGGGGCTGTAGACAACCGCGATTCTGATAGTAAACATAAAAGGTCTAAAGATATGTGTCCTCCTACCCGAATTATACCTTTTATAAATAAAATAGATATAAATATAAAATGCAATAACAGAAAGCACTAAGCAAAAAACCACTAAATAATGGTCATACAGTTACCAAATAACCCTGCTTTTCAAGACCAGTATTCTAAGGCTAATATTACCAAAAAAACCACTAAGACCATATACTACCACACCGTGAACACATATTACCACCACATACTGAATGAATAATCCCAACACATAGTGACTAAATAATACACAATACCATTACTGAATGTAAACCATTACACTACAACCAATATTACCACCATACAGTGACCATATAGTTGTAAATACCAGTTTGCGCTCTGCACACATATACAGTCCCTGACAGAAGTTCTGTCGCTTATCCATGTCGTGGAAACCAAAGCTTATAACCTGACTTAAAATTCATCCATTGGTTTTAGAAGTGACTCATATGAAAGCTGAAACCTTCCCAAATGAGGTTTTTTTAACTAAAATAAATTTGCTTCACTGCTGAAATATTGATCATGTAGAGAACACAGAAAGGTCAGATTTTGGCAAGACAAAAGTTTTGTCGCATTGTCATATAATGCATCCAATCCTAGTTTACCGCCTCAGCTGTGCTCACTAATTGAACGGGTAATTAGTGGGTATGTATAAAAAGAACTCCAGAACTCCAGACCTTAATTTGAACTGCAACTTGACCTTTGACAACATGCCAAAAATCCACCCTGCGACTAAAGCCTTGATTATCAAATTATCAAGAGGCTGAAGACCAGATCTACTGCAGAGGTGGATGACACCTATAATGTGTCTAAGCGTCAAGTACAAAGAGTTAAAAAAAGATTTGAAGAGACTGGAGATGTTTTTGACAAGCCCAGGTCCGGCAGACCCCGCAAGACAACTGCTCGGGAGGAACGTTTGTTGGTTCGAAAATCAAAAGCCAGCCCCTCTTCCACTTCAGCACAGCTCCAACAGGCCTGGTCATCTCAAGTCCCTGTGTCAACTAGAACAGTTTGTAGGATTCTGTCTTGAAATGGCCTTCAAGGTCGAATCAGTGCCCAGATGCCAGCACTTAACAAAAGGCAATTAAAAAACCGTGTGGCATTTGCCAAGGCCCACAGTCTTCTAAACGGATGGACGCTGGAAAAGTGGCAGAAGATGGATTTCTCAGATGAATCTTCAGTTGAATTACACCACAGCCGCTGCAAATACTGCAGGAGACCTACTGGAGCCCGTATGAATCCAAGATACACCCAGAAAACAGTTAAGTTTGGTGGTGGAAAGATCATCGTCTGGAGTTACATTCAGTATGGGGGCGTGCAAAACATTTGCAAGGTGGAAGGCAATATCAATAGCCTAAAATATCAAGAAGTATTAGCTACCTCTTACATTCCCTATCATAAAAGGGTTAAAATTTTGCAGCAGGATGGTGCTCCATCTCATACATCCATCTCTACATCAAAGTTCCTCAAGGCAAAGAAGATCAATGTGCTCCAGGACTGGCCAGTCCAGTCACCAGACATGAACATCATTGAGCATGTTCAGGGTAGGATAAGAGAGGAAGCTTGGAAGACAAAACCAAAGAATCTTGACGAACTCTGGGAGGCATGTAAGACTGCATTCTTTGCCATTCCTGATATCTTCATCAATAAATTGTATGAATCATTGATGAAACACATGGATGCAGTCCTTCAAGCTCCCGGAAGTCACACAAAATATTAAATATGCCTCTAATAGCACCACAACTTCATTCACCAATATTATGAAACATATCTTTGTATTTGAACTTTCTGTGGGCGACAAAACTTTTGTCTTGCCAAAATCTGACCTTTCCGTGGTTCCTTAAATGATCACAATTTCAGCAGTGAAGCAAATTTATTTTCGTTAAAAAAAATAAAAAAAAACTCATATGGGAGGTTTTCAGCTTTCATATGAGTCATTTCTAAAACCAATGGGTGAATTTTAAGTCAGGTTATCAGCTTTGGTTTCCACAACACGATAAGCGACAGGGACTGTAAGTGATTACAGTAAATTTACATGTAGGGACTTACTGGAGATGTCTTTTCTGATGCGTCGTCCCCTTCTCTGACAAGTTTTCTCTCTCCTTTCTTTCCCATCTGGTCCAGACCACCATGACTTAACCATGCAGAATTTAAGACACAAACATCTTAGACTCCTCACTTTTCCAACACTTCCCTACCATTTCCCATCTCTGTACAAACTCCCCATCCATAGTGCACTCAGTTGTAATACTGACCGCTTTGTGCACCTCACAGTAAAAGTGCTCCTATTTTGTGCACCAAATTTTCATTGTCTTTTTTTGTCACCATATACTAGGTAAGTAAACCCCCAATATAGTAGGTAGGCACACACCTAAAACTAGGTAGGCAGATAGGTAACTTCCCTTTTAAGAAGGTACATATGCCCCTGTTAGGTAGATATAAAGGCCCCTGGTGGATAGATATAAAGTCCCCCTGTAGGTAGCTATCCACCTATAGGTAGTTATAAAAAAAAAACCTCAAGGTATAGCCCCTGTAGGTAGGTAGGTAAATAGAGCACGTGTTAGTGCATATATTAGTAGGTATATATGCTTCCAGAAGGTGTATACAGCCCCCTTTAGGTAAACATGCCCCCTGTAGGTATTCATATCCCCTGTAGGTATATAGCGCCTCCTGTAGGTTTATAGAGCCCCCTGTAGGTATATAGAGCTCCTTGTAGCCATATACAAGCCCCCTGTAGCCATATACATGCCCCTGTAGCCATATGCATGCCCTCTGTAGCCGAATACATGCCCCCTGTAGCAGACATGGCTCCGGTAGCCATATACTGCCCTCTGTAAGTATATAGGCCCTCGTAGATATATACATGTCCTCTGTAGCCGTATAATGCCCACTGTAAGTATATACATGGCCCCTGTAGCTGTGTACATGCCCCCTGTAGCCATATACATACCCTCTGTAGCTGTATATTGCCCACTGTAGCCGTATATATGCCCCCTATAGTCTTATACTGCCCCCTGTAGTTATTTACTTCCCCCTTGTAGCTGTATATATGGTGCCTGTAGTCATATACTGCCCCCTGTAGTCATTTACATGTCCCCTGTTTGTTAGAAATAAAAAAAAAACTTACTCACCTCTTCTCTCCTTGTTCCTCTGCTGAGCAGCTCACATCCAGAGTTTGGCTCTGGTGTGGGGGCATTATGTCATCACACCGCATATGCCAAAAAGCAAGCTCCCAACTCTCCGAGGCCTAGGACCTAAAAGTGCAGGCGGCGTGATCAGTACATCACGCCGCCTGCGCTGCTTACTACCGTGGGCCATTCTTATATAGGTTATTCAACTGGTGAAAATAATGACTTATGCTTAGGACAGGCCATTGACCCTCGACATCCTGACAATAAACTTGTTCGAGAGCTACGGCCTTTTCTATCCTTACAGGGATTTGAGCCTGTTTCGTACTTTGCAAACACATTACTTTTCATAGTGGTGTTTCAAGGTATTGCATGTTGTTCAAGTCAATAACTATGCTATGTAAAGCAGTATTAAACTCCAAATATGCAGGACGGTAACCCCTGTGCCTTCAGTTGATAATGCAAAAGGTCTAGTGGTGACTGCCTCATTGAGGAGATGCCACAGCAGGAAATTGCACACCCATGGTTTGGTGCATTACAGGACCATTTAACTTGTGGGGCACTACAAAGTTGGGGGTTGCAAGAAACAGGTTCAAGTTCAACATGCTTGGCAATATCACGTAAAGGAACCAATTTAGTATAACTGACCATTCTGTGCTTATTATAACAGTGTATCAGTCTCCAGTCCCCTGTGTGAAGGGCACAATGGTTCACAGTTTCTAGCTCTGACCCTTGAGTGAAGACTACAATATCATAGTCTCAATATTTAGCCCTTTCACTGAAGGCACATTTAGGGCGACATGTATGAACGGGCTTTCAGTCCAAAAACTGGCGCAGCCCTATTCTCTAGATTTATAATCAGATGCACTCCAAAATTGGACACATTTTGTGGCACCTGAGGCACTTTGTAATGCGCCTGGGATCAGGGGCGTTCTGGAGACGTATCATACCACAACCATATGATTGTACACATTTATGACAGGAGGACAGCAAAACTAGGCGCATTATTGCCGGAACAGCCAGACCAAGTTAAAAGTGGTTTGCCTGAGTTGTCGTTTTGAAGCTAGAAAGTGCCTAATCTGTGACCCGCAGTAGAACTGGTTCATAAATTTAGGCGCATTCTGCACTACTAATGTGCGCAAAAAATTGTCGTCTGGGTGCAAGAATACATATATGTTGCCATTAGTATGTGTACTGCATCAGCAATACTCACCCTTCCTCTTTATGACACCTGTCATGACACCAAGTCTCTGAGTCACAAATGGAAATTTGCACAGCACACTTCATCCATGCTCCAGTCAGCAATTTCATCAGTAAAAATTATCTCTTTCTCTGCAGCAACAGCTTACTCTAAATCAATTCTTGCAGCCCAGCACCACTTAACACTAGAACATCTCTCTACCGCTCGTCACACATAGGGTAGGAAAGCTCAGGCTGTTGACACTTACCTGGTTCAACACACAACCTGTCACAGTTTATGTGATTGTGGGCACTCCACCTCTCTACAGGCTTCCTATCCTATCCCACCTATCCTATCCCAATATGAAATTCCAAAATGCCATGTTGCTGATTCGCACAGAAACCACAGTAAAGGTATACCATAACTCAAGCACTAAGGGCGGCATGTATGAAATTTGATGTACAAACGTCAAATTTAATGCGCGTTATAATAGCATAGAATGCGGCTGATTTATGAACCCACTCTACAGCGGCATTCTAGCGCTAAAACATTTCTGGCTCAGGTATACCAGTTGGAAGTGGTTTACCTGTTCCAGCAGTAATGCGCCTAGAATTGCCATAGCAGCTATAAATCTATAGCTTCGTGCGGTTGTAGTGTGCCCCACCTCCCGCACGCCCCCGAAATCAAGCGCATTACACTAATGCGAATGGGGCTGCGTCTGATGTTGGCCTGAAAATACGCCAGACTTCTGCCGCAGCCCCGTTCATACATGTCACCCTTAATGTTACTATTCACAATAGTTGTGTAAAAACAGAGTTGTAAAAAGATAAATGATATTATGGTATGGTATGGTGTGGTATGGTATGTGGTATGACTACTAATCCTTTTTAGAAACCAAACCTAAAAGAGAAAGTAAAAAAAATAAGAAAAGATAACAAATCCTAAATTAAGGCAATTCTCTCACAAAATCTGGAAAAAACATATTAACAAAAGTTATTAACCGATGAACACGTACCACTAGGTAACTTAAAACTAGAGTAAAAAATGTCAGTCAGTAGCAGTGTGATCTGCATGTTTGGAAATTGGTAGCATGCTCTCCAGCTTTACTGGCATTGATGCTTATTAGAAGAAAGCCTTGGTCGTAGGCTGCCTCGGTAGATTTGCTGTTGTAAAGCTGTGGTGTCTGGCACCACGAAATACACACTAATGCTTGTATTTACTCCTCTCTGCCCACGTGCAATGTGTTTGTGTGAATACAAATCCTAAAATGTCACCAGTAGAAGATGCCTTGAGAGAACTAGTTAGTGCTTTCTGGGGACTCAGTGGCTAACATACTTGACACCCAAAAGTAACTGTTTAAAATGTTAAAGTTCCATTAAAAGTTCTATTTCTGTTTTAAATTTTTCATTGTATTGGAATAATCCAACACCACCAAATAATAATAATTGTTGGGCCTCCAGCACAATATCCACATGGTGAAAGAAACCCATTCACTTTTCAGGAAACCATTCACCTAAAATAGTTGCATAGATAGAGAATTCTTGAAGTGTCTTATCGTCCTCTGACTTACTCTCCATTTTAGTTTTAGTCTAAGTTTAGCTGTAAAATTCTCATATACGGAAGGGAAGACAGCAAGTCATCAAATTTATTGCTCTATATCTTCTCCTGCAGCTGTGGCATTACCTATGACAGTCCCCCCCCCCCCCCCATTGTATCCCTCTCTTTTTCTGAGCCTGATGTCTGAGGAATTGGCGAATGAAGTCTGGGGCATTAGTTTTCTGAGCGGGTTCCCAGGACCTCTCCTCAGGACCAAAATGTTTCCAGTCAATCAAATAGAAGGTTTTGCCTCTAGACTGCTTGATGTTGAGAATGTCCTTGACCTCATAGATGTCCAAAGATGTTGCTACCATGGAAGCTTAAACAGAATTACATTAAGGAGCAGAGGTTTCATGAGTGAGACACGAAAGGCATTTGAAATATTCAAATAAGGTGGCAGGTGAAGTTTTTAACCAACTGGGTTGAGTCGGCAAAGCACAGAAGAAAGGGCCAAGAAACCGTGGAGACAACTTGAGACACAGGACCAAACCAAACCTTTAGGAGGGGGTCTGCACCTTTTGTCCGCTGTATCTTGCAAGGAGAAACAGTCTGTTGAAGGTACTGGTGAATGCCTTTCCAAGTGCACTGGAAATTCCAAACCTTGATATAAACTGCAGGAACATCTGAGGAAGAATGTACCAGAAGAGGTGGTAGAGAGTATTGGCCATAGTTGATGAAAAATGGAGATGAGCCAGTGGACTCTCCATCATGGCTAGAGGAAAATTCAGTCCAAGGCAACTGATCCACCAAGTCATCTTAATGTGTTGAGACAAAATACTGGGGCTAGTTACCCAGAACTCAGTTGGCCTGCTACACTTGACTGTTGATTTGAGGTGGTAGGTGATGTATAAGTCTATTTTAACTTGCATTTGGGAACAAAGGGCACACTAGGACTTGGACTGGAGAACTGGATTCCACAATCAGACACAATTTGTAAGGGCAGACCATGAAGATGTGTTGGAATAATTTTGGGAGATAAGCTGTAGTCTGAAGGCTCAACGTGGCTCAACTACGACCCAGATGACGGTGCAACCGGAGGAGACTGAAAGGTCAATGACAAACTCCACGGTGACGTGACCAGGGATTTTTGGGAACAGGCAGAGATTGTAGGAGATCAATAGATTCCTGATGTTGCTCTATGTCATCGTTACAAACTGGACAGGCAACTGCATTTTTCCCCCCATTTTCATGGCCCAATGCTAAAAACAACTATGGAACACCTGTGCACCCAAAATGCACAATACACTTCTTTAGAGTTTCACCTGTTCTGATATGTTGGGAACTTTGCAAATGCAATATGGCACCCACCAAAATCTGCGTTCCAAAAGCCAAATAGCGCTCACTCCCTTGTACACCCTGCTATTTGCCCAAACAGCAGTTTATACCCACATATAGAGTACTGCTGAACTTCGAAGCAATAGCACCTTAGGATGTTCGCAAACCTGAAATGGTGCCTAAATAAAATTGTATTGAAATTGAGACCAGATGTCCAGTAGGTGCTCCTCCTACTCTGAGGCTTGTGGTTTAGCCAAATAGCGCACTAAGGCCAAATATGGGCTATCCCTGAAAACGGCAGACTCTTCAGAATTAATATTAGGTTGCATTTCATTGGTCACATGTACCATGTTTTTGTGAAAAATGGATAAAAATGTAAAATCTGCAAAAAAAGTTACATTTTGAAATTCACCTTCACTTTGCTTTAATTCTTGTGAAACACCTAATGGGTTAATTAACTTCCTAAATGCTGTTTTGAACACTTTAATGGGTGTAGTTTCTGAGAGGGAGGAATTTATGGGGTGGGCTAACATTCAGACCCCTCAAAGCCGTGTCAGACCTGGACTGGTCTAAAAAAAAAATGTCTGTTGCCAATGTTCTTGAACAGGTGCAAAATGACTACTATTTCTAAGCACCCTAATGTTGTAAAAAAAATAAAACGACATTTAAAACATGATTTCAACCTACAGTAGACATATGGTAAATGCTAATTACACACTATTTTGAGTGAAATAACTATGTGTCATACACGCAGAAATTTTTCCAAAATTTTTTACTTAATTAAACCACAGTATGTCACAGGAAAACAGTCTCTGAATCACTTAGATAGGTAAAAGTGTCAAAAAGTTATTCTCACATTAAGTGACACATGTCAGATTTCAAAAATGGGGCTCTGTAAGAAAGGCCAAAACTGGCTGCGGCGGTAAGGGGTTAAAAGGAGCTATGAACTCAGAGCACTGAATTCTTGAGAGGATTGATGTCACCCAGAGAGCACATGTACAACAGAATTTCCTCGTATCAACCTTAGAATACGCAGTCAGTTCTTTCATACGATGAATAACAGCGACCTCCTCAATCCAATCTTCTAATGATGGAGGATCCAACTATTTCCACTTACGGTGGATGACTCTTTTTGCTGCCTGCAAAAGATGCTGTGTCAAAGACTTAATTATAATAAAATATTTAAAAGATTGGTTTCTGGAGTGTCCGGGACTATGGTCCCAGTGCAATCCCGAATCTCGTAAGGACTGCTTTCCAGAAGGGTCGTATGGACCTGCAACCCTACCAGACATGTAGACATAAATTAAAAGTTCAAATCACCCCCTTTTTGTCATTTTACAAATAAAAAAATAAAATAATAAAAAATGTACACATATTTGGTATTACCACATCCAAAAAAGTGTTATCTATTTAAATATAACATAATTTATCACATGCACTGAACACGGTAGAAGAAAAAAATTGCGGTTTTTTTGGTCATTTCACTTCCCATAAAAATTTGAATAAATTTAATCCAAAAAGTCGCATACATTCTAAACTGGTAGCATAAAAAGTACACTCCAGCCCGCAAAAAATGCACCCTCACTCCGTCCGTAAGTGTAAGTACAAAAAATTATTGGTCGCAGAAAATGGTGCCGCTGCGCAAATTTCAGATTTTAGAAAATGTTTGTAAATTTTTTTACAGAAAACCCTACATGTTTGGTATTGCCGTATGTGTATCAACTAGGGATGAGACCCCTATCACTTTTTGCACCAGGGACCAACATCTCGTCACATATGTGGTGGCAGCAAGAACATCCCAACCGGGAAGGCGGAGGATCAGCTGGCAGGGCCCTAGGGGGTCCAGTTGGTCAACGAGCCCTGTCTCAAATTCCTGCATTCTGCTGTCAATTTGTGTGGGTGGAAGGAAATTGCTCACTTTTGATTTGGAACGTGGATCAAGGAGGCTGGACACCCAGTAACCGCTGTTCATTTTGATGGCCTTGAAAGAGGGGAAATTTTTTTCAATAAGACCTTTACTATTGGTTTCTTTTACAGCGGCATGACCCAAAAACCAGCAAAGATGTTCTTGATGGACCCTCCGAATAAAAAGTGCCAGAAGAAACAAGTATTTGAACCACTATTTTAGTGAAATGGACATTGACTATCCGTGTCCTTTAATGCAGCATGACCCCAAAATCCACACAGATGCCCTTAAGGACCCTCAGAATAATAAGTGCCAGAAGAAACAAGTATTTGAACCACTATTTTAGTGAAGTGGATATTGAGTATCCATGTCCTGTACCGCAGCATGACCCTCAAACCTGCATGATCCACAGATTCAAAAGTGCCGGAAAAGGAGTCTTTGAACCACCATTTTAGTTGAACTTGACATTGACTATCGCTGTCCTGGACCGCAGCATGACTCTTAAACCTGCATGACCCACAAATTAAAAAGTGCCGGAGGAAAGTAGTCTTTGAAGCAGTATTTTAGTGAAATGGACATTGACTATCCATATCCTGTAACGCAGCACGACCCAAAAACCCGCACAGGTGCCCTTATGGACCTTCCGCAGAAAATTTCACAATAAGAAATAAACTATATTAAAAAAAACTAGTTTTCCAATACTGCTGCTGCTAGAACTACTTGCCATTCTACTGATGACTTTGTTCCATCATGACATTAGAATGTGAAGCAAACGAAACAGATGTCCCCAGTAGGTCAACGAGGCCTGTCTGAAATACTGCACTCTACTGTCAACTGGGTTCAAGGAAATTACTGATCAAGTCGGGTGAGGCTGTAAACATGGATCACGGAGGTTCAGCTGGCAGGGCCGGTCTTACAGTGGGTGCGGTGAGAGCCCGAGCTGGCGTCTGTCATCTAGTAACATGGCAAAAATGCCCTTATGATGCAGCAACAATCATGCGGAAGTGGAAGTGTGAGCTAAGACCTCCAGCCTTCCTCAGTACACAGTCAAGACCTGGGTAGCGCTTGAGAAATTTCTGCCTCTACGAGAACGCTTGCCCCTCCGTATGAGTGCGGACCAATTGAGCTTCACTTGGAAATGCTGGTGGTTGACGCTCCTGTTCCACCCAGGTGCCCTTTTTCTTGGCTTTCGTTTTCTCATTTTAGTCAACGTGCTGGAGGAAATTGTCTCTGTTCTTGGGGTAGCGAATGTGCTCCATACTCCATGTCCTCTGAATAACCTACATCTGTTCAAGTCTTCCTGTACCTCCCTTGTACAATTCAGAGGAATATTTGTATCAGCTATTTTGTACATGTAAGTTTTTTAGTAGTTTAATTCTAGAAAAAAACATTTTTAAAATAGTATGGAATCCCACCACATCTTTGTTTCTCTTTTTTTTTAAATGAATTAAATGGGTTGTCTCACTACAGGGATTGCTAGCTATGTTAAAGATCTTTCAAAAACAAGTCATTTTGCAATATAGGTAAAGAAAGACTATTTGCACTCCAGCAACTTGTAAGATTTCTTTGATTTTTTAAAACTTGTAGCTTTATTAAATACACTTTAAAAGTCCATTTTCGGATGGTCAGACATTAACAATTCAGCAAACGTTCCACCGACGCGTTTCGGCAGGCGTGTCCCTTATTCATGGTGTGATGTCAGAGTTACCTCATTTCCTTTATATAGTGTTGGAAATAATACAATAATGCATATTAAAAATATATACGAACAATAAAAACCTTTTATATTGGTAAGATCGTGTGATTGCTGCTGTTAATGGCTAAAGCTTCAGTAGTGAAACATGATGTCATGGCGCTTATTTAATCCTAATGGAATTCTAGTGTTTAGGCGGAATATCCACCATGCTTCACGGGATAGAAGTTTTTTTCGTATATTACCTCCTCTTTCTGGTCTATGTACTACCTCAATTACGTTGCAGGTAAATGTGCTAGTATCTCCCGCATGACATTCATAAAAGTGATGTGAAGCCATAGAGACATTAGCTATAGGAGTTCTTTTTATGTCAGAGAGATGTCTGCAAATTCGAGTTTTTACATTTTTGCTACTACAGCCCATATATTGTAGTTTACAGAGGGAACATGTAATTAAATATATTACGTTTCTTGTATTGCAATTGGCATACGTCAAAATTTTAAATTTTTCCCCTGTAGCCATAGAAGAAAACTCCTTTGTGCATTGTGCATATTTGCATGTTGTGCACCTTTGTCATCCACAGCGGAAAAAACCTTTGGTGTTCAACCAATTTTGCTGTGGCCTCTCGTTTGTTTTAAAAAGGCTTGGAGACAGTAAATTCCCTAGTGTGGGGGCCCTTTTTGAAATGAACCTGATATTTTTAACAGTTTCTCGCATGTTTTCTTGCCGATGTAAAAAATGGAAGATTATTTTTAATAATTCTAACAATTTTGTTATATTGTGCACTATAAGTTGTGCTGAAAACTATATTTTTCTTTTTTGTTTCTGTTGTTCTTTCTTTCTGCCTCAATTTTGCAATATGTGTCCATTAACAGTGTCCTACCTTTTCCTGTTTTTGACAGCACCATGCCCCCAAAAATTCAAAACATGACCCTTCGGCCACTGTTGACAATTGTGAAGAACAAATGTCAGTTAGAAACCACATTTTTACAGTAGGACCTGTAGTATAGCTGTATTTCACAGCACCATGCCCACAAAATGCAAAACATGACGCTTCAACCACTGTTGACAATTGTGAAGAACAAATGTCTGTTAGAAACCACATTTTTATAATAGCACCTGTAGTATAGCTGTATTTCACAGCAACATGACCCAAAAAATTATAAAAATGACTTCTCAGCCACTGTTAAAAATTGTGAGGTAGAAATGCCACTTAGAACCCACATTTCTGTTCCAAAGGACCTTGATTATAGCTGAATCTCACAGCACCATGACCCTAAAACCATTGACAGTGCTTAAAATTTTCATGAAGAAGTGAGTAAATGGAATACGTTTTTTTAATGAAACCGTGTACAATTGCTGTCTTTTTACAGTCTTCTAACTGCAAAACCAGCAAAATGACCTTTTGGGCACCCAGAATAAAAATTGCAGTAAGAAATAATCATTTAAAATAAAAAATTTCAAGAGGACCATTTCTTTTGGAAGAGGAATGTGAAGTAGACCGGCAACTAATTGGGGACCACGGCAATTGGGGCCACAACATCATCAGAGATCCACGCCTGATTCATCTTGATGAAAGTCAAACAATCCACATTATCAGTAGAAAGCCCGATGCGTTTGCATGTAATGACTTCTCCAGCTGTGCTGAAGGTCCGCTCAGATATGACGCTGGCTGCTGGGCAGGACAACACCTCTATGGCGTGGTGAGCTCGGGCCATTCTTCCATTTTAGATACCCAGAAGTCAATTGGGTCCGGAACATATCCAAAAACATCGGTGTTGAGACACAGATAGTCGTGCACCATGATCTTAAGCCGGTCTTTGTGTGTCGTATAGGTGCCCTGCATTACAGGCATTGGTGAGGTGGTAAATAAGGATTGCCAGAAGTCACCCATTAGGCTTCTGTCACAGTGCTTGCTGCTGCTGCTGCCGCTACGGCTACTTGGCACTCTACTGCTGTCATGTTGCTGACGTTGTTCCGCACTGACATTTGAAGAACGTGAAGCAGACGCAAAAGATGTCTCCAGTTGATCAATCAGCACGGTCTCCAATTCCTGCATTTTACTCTCAATTTGGGTGGGTGGAAGGAAAGTGCTGAGTTTCGCTTTGTAACGGGGATCGAGGAGGGTGGCCACCCAGTAACTGTTGTTCATTTTGATGGCCTTAATGCGAGGATCATGTTGGAGGAAATGGAGCATCCAAGCACTCATGTGAGAGATGGAGCCTTGATTTCCAAAGCCTCTGGGTCGAGGGGCACTAGCAAACTGATCTTCCTCATCTTCCTCCTCCGCCTCAAATCCATGCCAACCTCTTTCCAAGGCAGGGACATCGGTAACGTCGGTGTCCAGGAATACCTCCTCCTCCGCTTCCTCCGCCTCAGCTTCAACACAGCCCTGACTTGCCTCAGATGATGCACCCTGAGAGCTGAGGCGCCGCCTTGCACCAGCCCTGGACCCCGAACCACCGCCTAATGAAGACCGATAAAGTTGTGAAACTGTCGGGCCTTCTGGATTCGACGGAGAGAAAGGCTCTGTGTCCGCATCTGTGTCCGTCTCCTCCTCCGTCGCTGGTGGGACCTGCTGTTTCAGAGTGTCCAACACTTGTTCCAGAACTAAGATCACCACAATGCTCATGCTGACAAGAGCATTGTCCGCACTGACCATTTTGGGGCTTCTTCAAAACTCGCAAGGATGGTGCAGAGCTCTTTCACCTGCCTCCACTCTCGGTGGCTCAACACCTCGAGGTCCGCTCCACTGCTTGTCAGGTCATGTGTCACTTCTTACTGCGTAATGGAATTGCGCTGCTGCCACAATCACTGGAGCATGTAGAGTCTACGACTAAGGGCGAACTTGCCCGAAACGCGTTAGACCGACCACGAGGTGTTTCATTTCTGCTCTTCCTTCAAGCATGCCTTAAATGGAATTTTTTAATATGGCAAAAGAATAAAGTGCTGTTTTTAATATATACTGTTTGGCCGTCCGTTGTACGCTGTCCCACAACCCACTTAGTTCTGTCTAGAGGGTGGACTTCCAGCGTGTTGCCACGTCAACAATGAGACGGTTGATGAGGAGGCCAAGCTGACGCTGTAACGCAGCCAGCCGGGACGAAGCAGGGTGCGCTTTAGAAATTTCTGGACGACGAGGTTCATGACGTGTGCCAGGCAAGGTATGTGCTCCAGCTTACCGATCTTAAGGGCGGCCAGGAGATTTCGCCCGTTATCGCACACCACCTTGCCTGGCACAAGGTTCTTGTCACCCAGCCACCGCTCGGTCTCATTGCGCAGAGCCGTCTACAGCTCTTGACCGGTGTGTTGACGGTCTCCAAGACATATCAATTTCAACATGGCCTGGGTTTTGATGAGCTTTCGCCGAGCCTGAGAGCCACCGTCATCACCAGAGACATCCACCCAGCTCACCCAGTGAGCTGTCACAGAGATATAGCAGCATTGGCCGTGTTTACTAGTCCATGTATCGGTAGTCAGATGCAGTGTGATGTGGCCAGCTCCTGCTAAATGATAGGTGCACGGATATCTGTCCAAGTAACGGTAGTTTGCTTGCAGAAGTAGGTAGTAAATCCATCACCATCCAGTTGAAATAAAATCAGGGAACATTTATTGAAGAATCAAAATAATAAAGTCATTCTGACACAGACAGTGTGCAGCAAAAACGACAAGTGATGCCCAGATGACGACACGGGTAAGAGATTACGCTAACGCGTTTCGGGCATGTATATAGAGCCCTTACTCATAGTGATCGCGTTAGCATAATCTCTTACCCGTGTTGTCATCTGGCCATTCACTTGTCGTTTTTGCTGCACACTGCCTGTGTCAGAATGATTTTATTATTTTGATTCTTCAATAAATGTTCCCTGATTTTATTTCAACTGGATGGTGCTGGATTTATTACCAACATCAGTAGTCAGATGGACTTTGCCGGACACATATGCAGACAACGCGCTTGAGATTTTAGATGACACGTGGCTGGCCAGGGCTGGGACGAAAAGAAATGCCTGCTCGGCATCTGGTATTGGGGGCAGGCAAGGGCAATGACGTGGCGGAACTTATCTGTGTCCACCAGACGGAAAGGCAACATTTCCAAGGCCAAAAGCCTGGCAATGCTGACATTCATGCTTTTGGCTTTGGGATGGTTTGAGTTAAAATGTTTTTTCTGCTCCCAAACCTGGTAAACGGAAGGCTGACTGCTAGACTGGCCGCTGTATGGCAAGCAGGTGAAACTGGTGGAAGGAGAAGGGGTAAGCTGTGTCTCTGGTGGTGCTGGTGGTACACTGGTGATGGTGGAGGCTTAAACGGAGGCTGATTCTTGCTCATGCTGCTGAGGGACATGGGCAGCAGAAGAACGCTTGTTCTTAAAAATGGCAAAGGAGGCGGCAACAGAGGTGTGATAGTGGTTGGAAGCCCAGGACCGGTGTGGCCTTTTTTTGCCAAGTGTTTCCTCCATTTCAACTCATGCATTCACTGCTTGTGACTAGACATGTTTGTGGTGGTTAAACACTTAAGATTCTTCCCTCTACTGATGCATTTATAGCAAATGCAGCATATGACATCACTGGGTGAATCTGAGGCTTGATCGAAAAAGGCCCAGGCTTCAGAGGTCCTGGATCTTTTCGACGGCGATAAGCGAGGAGAGTTTTTTCCGCTGCCACCATTGAACATGGTTGGTGGAATAATCTCAGCGGACTTGTGCGACTGCCCTCTCCCTTTTTGAGGCCGGACCCGTACTGACACTACCCCATCTTCTTCCTCCACGTCCAGTGAAGAAGCGCGCGCAAGCAAATTCTACTGAAAAGACCACGTTGGATCCGCACTGTCATCATGATCATCAGCAGCGCAGGTGACTTCCTCATACTGACATTCTACATCCTGGAGCTGCGGGCTACAAGCAACAGGCACTGCAAGGCGTGGCTGACCGCTAGGGATTTGTGGCTACGGACCAGCTTCCTTTTCCTCCTCTGATGGCATCAGCGATTGGGCATCAGAGTAGACTAAATCATCCTCTTTGGCTTCTTGATCTTTTGATATGCCTTCTGACCCCAACCGCATTGTGTCATCAAAGAGGTGTTCAGAAAATGGATTATCCACAGTGGTGGGTACATGAGTTGACATTTGGGCTGCCTTCACTTCATGTTGGACGGATGCTGACGATGATGATGATGATGACATTCGTGGCCATGACTGGGAGGATGAGGAGGTAAAACTGCTGGATGCAGGTTGCATTAACCACTGAAGAACAGATTGGCGACGCTGTTCGTTACTGAGATTCACAGGGCACCCAGCGATAACAGACCTGACTGTCCTGCACCCGATGATACGCCGGCTTGCGTGTTGTCGCCAGCACTGGAAGGAGCACCTGCCCTCGTACCTCTGTCTCCATGTCCTACACCCCTCTTTGCTCGCTTACCATCTGCAGTTTGCTCCATGTTCAGAAAGATAAAAATTTAAAAGGTTTGGAAGAGTTTTTCACAGTCTCTTATTGAGAAACTGTACTGCAAAGACGGCAAATCACAGGTATTCTTAAATCCCTCTAATTTCAAACAGCCAACTAGGATTAGAAACAGAATTGTTTCTATCAAATATCTGTGAAATGCGGTCTGGTGGAAGAACCGTAACACCAAATCAACAGTGTTTTTCCTTCAGTCCCTGAGATTTACAACTGCCCAGTAGGACTAGCAATTGATAGTTTTCAACAAACTATCGTACACGTGCATGATTAGCGCCAAACTGAGACGCACCTAGTGAAATAAAAGTAATGAACAGTTATATGGATTACATATGGTGGTTTTGCCACCACTGACAACAGGCGGCAGTTACTATGAAATAATGTCTAAAACAATTTGTGTACAAGTGCACGATTAGCGCCAAAGTGAGACACACTGAGTAAAATAGAAGTTTTGAACAGTTATATGGATTACATATGGCGGTTTTGCCACACTGACAACAGGCGGCAGTTACTATGATATATCTGTAAAACAATTTGCGTACAAGGGGGCTATTGGCAAAAAACTGGGAGGCACAGACACCAATAGAAATGCAAAAACAAAAGAGACAAGTTCACCTTAGGTAGAAGGTCTGCTGACCACAAAGTGTTAAAAAAAAATGGTATTTCCATGTGAGTTCAGGACAGGAGAGACTAGACTGCACAATATACACCCTCCTTTATGACCCCCCCCCCCCTCCACCTCCCCCCCCCCCCTCAGCTGCACACCCCACTAGATTTCTTTACAAGTCTCTAACTAAAACTGAACTTAAATTCACTAATCTAACTATATCCTAAGCTTCAAAAATAGAAGGATCATTTTCTGTTTAAAAGAAGTCTGCCTCTCTGAGCTGTGATAACAGCTACTGGGACAGGCAGTCAGACGTGTTGCTCTATAGTCAGATTAGTGAAGAATGTTGGGCTGGAACAGGAAAATGCAAAAATTGCATACATAAAGCGAGGTCATGTGATTTTTGCAGCCAATGAGTTCCATACACCGCCCAATCATTACGTTGTACACCCAGCTCAACCCGCTCTGTGCTCTTCTCTGATTGGATAGCCGCCAAAATTACAGGAAGCGCTGAAAAAGGCGCGTTTGTAAATGTGCTAAACATTATCTTCAAGATTTTCACAGAAACTATTGCGTCATCGAGAAATTTCGATAAGCGTAAAAACCGTGCCGATTTCAACTTTTGTCAATAGTATCGCTTATCCCTAGTATCAACCTGTAGAATACAGATAACACATGTTTACTGAAGATTGAACGCCGTAAAAACAAAACTTCCACAAACATGGCGCAAGTACGTTTTATTCACATTTCACCCCACTTAGAATTTATTTGCGTTTTCCCAGTATATTCTATGGTACGATGAATGACACCATTACAAACTACATCTTGTCCCACAAAATAATAGCCCTATGTGTCTATTTAGATTTAAAAAAAAAAAAAGTTATGGCTCTGCGAAGGCGAGGAGGGAAAAATGAACGTGAAAAAAAAAATAGGCCTCGCGTTAAGGGGTTAAAACTTGTTTCTTCAGAGGGGGTTTAGCTGCCCCGGACATTCTGAAATATTATTGGGCGACTCATCTGCGTATTATACCAGCATGGTCCTCTCTCCCAGCCTATACCAAATGGATGGAAATAGAAAAATTGTGGCTAGCTCCCTTCCACCCCAATATGTTCGTCTGGCATAGCAAAGAGGTTAAGTATCCTGGAGTCTTATTGGGTCCAATAGCATTTACCAGGTCCATATGGAAGACATGCCAATCTAAGTTCCCTTTGGCTTCCCCGCTGTCATCTATGTCCTCATTCCTCTACACACCCTTCTTGCCAGCTAGCTGTACCAATGCATTCGTTACCCCATGGCAACAAAATAGCCTATTCAGGTTTGCGGACATTGTCCACTTTCGGACTAGGATCTCATGCCATTCCCGGATCTTCGGGATAGGTTCCATCTCCCCTCACGGGCCCAGTTCCCCTACCTACAGATAAAACACTTGATGCACACTTTAACGGGAGTCACCCCTTCTCAGCTCCAAAATACCTTTGAAAGGTTGTGCAAGTCGGTGGTCCGTTCCACAATAGGGCCTAATCTCGGCTATTTACCGCATTATTAATGATCCTGAATTTTACCATCCGTATATGCACAAGTGGGAATCTTTCTTGGGTAGAAGACTTCCTTATCATATGTGGCAAACTATCTGGCACAGGGCAGCCAAATCTTCGACTTACTGCTCTGCACTGCTTACAAAGAAAATCAATACAAAATTCTGATGCATTGGTACCATACCCCAGCATTGCTTCATAGGTTCAATCCACAACTTTCGGGGCGTGTGTTGGTGTGGGGCCACTCAGGCTCCCTTCACTCATATTTTTGGGACTGCCCCCTCATTCAGAGATATGGTCTCAGGTTCATGAAGTTATTCATCATGAAGTCTTCGGTCAGAGAATCCCTAGTATCCCTTAACCTTTCTTCTGATGTCCCCCCGAAAGGCTTCCACAAGAAAGCCTCAAACTACTTCTCCACCTTCTAACTGCTGCTAAATGCTTGATCTCAGTCTTCTGGAGGCTGACACAGCTGCCGTCGCTTCACGATTTGCAAACGCGGATATGTGAAATACAGCGCATTGAGCGCCTCACTTCTCTCATGCATGATAATCCGGACTCCTATGACGCAATCTGGGAGCCCTGGGTTACATACTGGTCCTTGCAGTCCTCTTAAGATCCCTGCAAACCCCCCCCCCCCACTTTCTCCTTTCCACATGTGCTTCCCTATGTCTTTTTGTCCAGTTTTATGTTGGGTTTGTTAAGTATGTCTGGTGCTTGCTCCACTCACTGATAGTACTGTACTAGCTTATAGTAGTTCCCTTTGAGACTTTTTGAGAGGTTACATACTGGTATGAGGTACCTTTATCAAGGGGCATTTAAGTCCTCTCAATGTTGTTCAATACAATAAGATATGCCTTATTCTTATGTTCTGCACACAATCTTTATACGGTTTTGTCGCACTCTGTATTTGGTTATTTTTTTGTGCTGTATTTAATTACATATTATGTATGTATCATTTTATTTAAAGAAAAAATTATTAATAAAGACACAATTATAAAAAAAAAAAAACTTGTTTCTTGCGCTTTACAAGCAATAATTGCCTTATGTAACAAATAAAACATTTATTCCACTGAGACTCAGAGAAATTTACAATACAGAAGAAGGGTCTTCGTTCTAGGGGACAAGAGCATTTGGTATATTAGATGCCTAGGCAGAGAGGCAGAGAGACATAATTGCTCAAAGGGTGACAGAGAGCTCTTAAAATTAGATTAAAAGATAGTGGTGGAGAAGAAATGACTAAATTGTATATATTCAAAAGAAAAACGATTAGATAACGAGGAGTTTTTCTGAAATCAGCTGAAGGAATATTTAGCTTTTTTTTAAGCAAAGTAACTTAGTTTAACGTAATAAGCCACAAGGAAGGCGCCATATGTTGTGAAGAGATCAGCTAGGACTTGTAGTTCTACACACAGCAGATAGTATTGTCACAGTGACTGGAGTGGAGTACTGGACTCTTTAACACTTCCTACATGTCCACAACAATTGATAATAGGGGGTTGCACACATGGGCACAATCTATGACCCCGGTCCATAGATGCATGTTTGGGTATGAAAGGAGGTTATGTCCCCTTTTGTACTGTTAGCAGGTTTAGATTCTCTAATGAAGGCTGGAGTACAGTTCACTCCCCTTACTGTATATGGGGGATACGGGAAACAGTCCAAGCTTGCTTCAAGGGCTGGCTTTCCATGGCAACACACGAAAAATACTCATGGTTTTTGGTGCTGTTGTTCTCTATTGCAGGAGGTAGGACAGACAAAATTTGTGAAGTGAAAGTCGTGTAGCACTGACTCCTACCAGAGGCGCATAAAGAGTCCAGTAATGCAAGAGGGCCCTTGTTTAGCTCTATCTCTCCTGACTATGGAAAAGATTCAATCCTTTCTGACGGCAGCAATGTGGATGTCCCCTCAGTGTGGACGGGATAGATTCTGGGTGTACAAATGCTTCGCACAATGCCATGAAGAACAACTGTGAGCGACCCGGACATATTAACTGAAGCAAGGAGGTAGTGATTGTGAATACCTACAGTAACTTTCATACACATACATTAGCCAGCACATGGCAGCAAAGGACAAAGCACATTAGTTAATCCTCAGTATAAGCACAGAACAGCTAATTATAAATTTTTTAACTCACAGTGCCCAAAGGAATTGTGACACAGTGTACCAGATCTAATGCCACACAAGTTTTACTCAGCAGCAGTAAAAAGGGTACCAGGATACCACATGAACATATGCCTACCTTTATCATCCTAAAATTTACTGTGATCATGACTATATATGTTTGAACTTTAACCCCTTCTGAGTTTTGTTTACAGTACATTTTGTTTTCTCCTTTCCGCTTTCCAAGAACCATAACTTTTTATTTTTCTGTCAACTTATATTACCACTTGCTCCGCTAAAACATCAAAGTATGATTAATTAAACACTGTAGCAATTTATTTTACCAAATAACATACTGGTAAACCCCCCCAAATAAAAATTCTTTGCAGGGTGGGAATAGGGGAAGAAAAGCATAATTTCAACATTTTTTGGCGTTTTTTTTTTTTTTTTTTTCTTTTAATGGAGCCCACAGTGCACCCTAAGTGACAGGTTATCTCTATGCTGCAGGTTGGTACAATTTTGATATCAAATTTATATCGTTTTCATTATGTTTTCTCTTTTACTATTATTTTTTTACGAGGACTTAAGCGAGGGCTCATTTATTTTGGACTGATGTGTAATTTTTATTGTTACCATTTATTATCGTTTGAATATAAATATATTTAATAACTTTCGCTCATATTTTCTCAATTTGAAGTTCGGTATTATGCTATATTTATAGATGTGCGAATTGATTCTAACGAATTGGAATTCGTTTAGAATTTCAGGAAAACTTCGGTTCGGAACGAAGCGAATTTTGGGGGTACTTGGGGTGAACGAAGTGTGCTTTTGATTGATAAAAGGGCTGGAGCACTGGCGCTACGGGGGGCAAACACTCGGGGGGAAAGAAGGGCATACCCTGCAACATGTGCAGGGTAAAGCCAACAAGACCGGGCGGATTCGTATGTCCCGCACATTACCCGGGCGCGACCCCGGGACTCACCTCCTCTCACTGTGCTCATCAGGGAAGGTGCTGCCGCTGATGCTCTTACTGAAAATTGATTTTTAATAGCGTTTCGGGGGGGGTTTCAGCTTGTTCGAGACTGTTCCTTAATGTTTATTTCTAATTTTTTTTGGGGAAAGATCGAAATCCATGTGCTCCACTGCAGCTGCATATACATTAAATATCCAAGGGGATCTAAGCCATTCCTTTTTTGTATTCATTTAAAAAACAGCTTTTTACAATACAAATACACTCATTTTTGGCTGCCAATTCTTTTTCCCAAAATTTACACCCAGGGGTTAATTAAGCGTTTTTTTTGCGGGTGTGCTGCCCCCAAGAAACCGTTTTTTAAACGAAAATAATACTTTTTTTCCTGTAGCCTAATTCACAAAAAAGGTTAATTACAACTGTATCCTTGTTGGGGCGTAGAAAACACGCAATTGAAACCCACCTAAAAAGCTACTATTTTTGGCCAATTCTAGCGCAATTTACCCCGGGGGTTAATTAAGCGTTGTTTTGCTGTGTCTGACAAAAATAAAATTTTTTTAAAGGGCAAAAATATACATTTTTCCTGACCCAAATTCCAAAGCAAAGGTTAATTAAAACTGTATCTCTTTTTTGTGTGGCTAGAAAACAAAAATTTTAACACCCTACAAACTACTATTTGTGGGGCTAAATTTCTTTGCGAAATTTTACATCCAGGGTTTAATTAACGTTGTTTTGCGGTTGCTGCCCCCAAAAACCCGCTTTTTCAACGCCAAAATATATAATTTTTCCTGTAGCCAATTCACAAGCAAAGGTTAATTACAACTGTATCTCTTGTTGTGTGGCGTAGAAAACACGCAATTGTAACACGCTACAAAGCTACTATTTTGTGCGGCTCAATTTTTTTTCCCAAAAATTTACATCCAGGGTTAATTAAAAATTTTTTTTTGCTGTGTCTGACAAAAAAAAACCCGTTTTTTTAAACGCCAAAATAAATAAATTTATACTGTAGCCTAATTCACAAGAAAAGGGTTTTATTACAACTGTTTTTCACTTTTTGTGGCGTAGAAAACACGCAATTGTAAACGCTAAAAAAGCTACTTTTTGTGCGGCTCAATTCTTTGGCGCAATTTACATCCGGGGGTTTAAAATTAAAAGCGTTTTTTTTGCTGGGGGCTGACCCCAAAAACCGTCTTTTTCCGCCAAATATTACTTTTTTTCCTGTACCAAATTTTCAAAAGCAAAGTTAATTACAACTGTATCTCTTTTTGTGGGCGTAAAAAACACGAAATTGTAAAACCGCTAACAAGTACTATTTTTGGGCCAATTTTTGGCGAAATTTTACATCCGGGGGTTAAATTAAGCTTGTTTTGCTGGTGTGCTGCCCCCAAGAAACCTCTTTTTAAACCCAAAATATATACATTTTTCTGTACCCTAATTCACAACAAAATTAATTAAAACGATCTTTGTTGTGTGGGTAGAAAACACGCAATTGAAACACCTACAAAGCTATTTTTGTGCGCTCAATTCTTTGCGCAATTTAAACCGGGGTTTTAATTAAGCGTTTTTTTTTGCGGGTTTGTGCTGACAAAAAATAAACCTTTTTTTTTTCAACGCCAAAATATAAAAAATTTTTCCTGTACCCCTAATCACAGCAAAGGTTAATTAAAACTGTATCTCTTGTTGTTTTGGGTAGAAAACACGCAATTGTAACACGTACAAACTCTATTTTTTTGGGGCTCAATTTTTTGGGGCGAAATTTTTTTTTTTTTTTACATCCGGGGGTTTAATTAAGCGTTTTTTTTGCGGGTGTGCTGCAAAAAAAAAACCTTTTTTTTAACCCCAAAAAAATTACATTTTTCCTGTACCCTAATTCATGCCCAAAGGGTTAAATTTAAAGCCTGTTGTGTTTTACATTTAGTAAAAACCCCAAAGTGTTTTTAAACACCATAAAAGTAAATTTTCCGGGCTTTTGGGGGAGCGCAATTTTTTCCCAAAGGGGGTTACCCAAGCTTGTTACTGGGTTCATTTGGGTCAAAAACAGGTTAATTTTTAATATAAAAATATCATCATAAAAACAGTGTCTGTACTTTTTTAGAACAAACATATTCAACAGAGAGGGGCAGGCTCTGCAGCGAGGGGCAGGGGCACAAACATTCCTGGAACGGGCCCCGGTCGCAGCACGCAAAGGGACGCGCAGCAGGGGTCACTCGGTGAGGCCACAACTGCGCTGTCATCTAGGGGGCCGTGTGTTTTCAAACCCAAGGGTTCTTGATTTTTTTGACTAGGCACCCTCCCTCCCAGATACATCTGAAAACCCCAGCCAAGAGTCGGGGGGAACCTCAACAAAACCCATTATTTTGGCAGGCCCGGGACGGGTCAGGGGCCCCTCCCCTTCCCCCCCCCTTTTCCCATCCGGTTCCCTCACCCAGAGATTACTATGTGGGGCTCAGCGCCACTAATAGGAGGTAAACAATTTGGGGAAGCATCAGCACTACTTGGCAGCAAGAAATGGGCCAAATATTGCCTGCTTCTTGCATAGGGGGAAAAAGTAAGTTTGGGGAAGGGGCTGGGGGGTCATGTTTGGGGGGTTTACCCCGGCTACCAAGACCGGTGATGGGACAGCATGACGATGAAACACAAATAGATGTGTGTACCGCCGCATTTGGGAGCCGGTGAGGAAGGGGCTTCATATGTCAAAAGGGGCGTCAGTTTTCGCGTCAGGCACAGGCAGCCGGGAAGGGGTCTTTGGGGCCTATCAGAGGATAGCAGCATTGTGAGGTGGGAGCCAAGCGGCCACGGGAAAAAAACCCCGCTTCGCAGGCCCCAAGAAAGAGTGGCACGGGGGCTCAGCGAGGCAGGGGCGGCAGGTTTCACTCAGTGCGAGTGTTTGGGGGTAAAAACCGATACTCGGCGGTGTGGCAGTTCTTTTCTAAGACACCGGAGGAGCGAATATGGGGATAGTAGAATCTGTGGCAGAAAAAGGGAAACTGGCCAGGGGGCTAACGTTGGCAACACGGCCCTGCGTAACACATGCGCTCACCATCCGGTGGCCTGGAAAAAAAAGGGGTCAATGTGGTGGTCCATCCTGCCCCGCAGCAACAGCAGCAGCAGCAGCCCCATGGACGCAGCCATTCAGCCAGTCAAGGGCTCCACCACCTCTCAGAAGGGAGCTTTTTCTCTTTGACATCAACTCCCGGGCCAGATGCTCCTGTCCCCGCACTCATGGCCCAGCAGTCGTTCAGCGGGGGCGATTGAAAGAACAACAGTATGGTCCCCAAACCCTCCTAAGGTGCGCACTGACCCTGCTCCTGTCCAAGTTTTTGGTATTGCAGTCCCCCCCCTTTCCCAAAAGGTGGACTCTGCACCATTCAGAAATAATGGCTTGTGCCGGCCCAGATGGAGAGTCCCAAACCCCTTATTCTTTTCCAAAAAGGGAGTACCAGCACTTCAAATTTTTAAAAAGTGAACAGAAGGGGCATTTTTTAGCTTATCGGTTTGTTCCAAGGGGCACGCACGCGGCGTCGGGGCTGTAACTAGGTCAGGCCAGTACATGTCCTTTTTCGGCCCACTGGGCTTGCCTCGGCGAACGAAAGTCACACAGGGAGGAACTGCTTCCGCGTCATGCAGCAAGAAATCAAAGTTGGCTTTCTCCGACCCAAATGCAAATCGGAACCATTGAGGACAATGGGGGGAAACCCTGGGTCCGCGCTGCACCCAGAAAATGGCCATGCGCCTGCATGGGGCAGTGTTTAATCTGGTTGTGAAAAGGTTCCCGAAGTTTCCACCATCTTTAAAAAATTCTGAAAAAAGGGAGGAAATTGCATCACTTTTTTCCATTCGACAAAGCCAGGAACACCCTCCTCAATTTTTAGCGCAGAAGCCTCCCCCCCAAAAACCTGATATCGTTTTTTTCCACCCGTGGAATTCCCGCCCGCACTTTGGACCGACTGTATGAACAGAGAAAGGCCCTTACGATTTTTGAGACCAGGCAGACAGAATACTCCCCTGGTAAATTTGATGTCAGGCAGTGGCAGCTCATCGTGACACCTGCCGTTTGTTGGGCCATTCGAGGAGGCACGTTTTTTGTCTCCCCCAGGGGCTAGGGGTGAAAAAACGCTTTTCCCCCTTTCCCTGTCCTGGAACAGATGCTGAAAAATCTTTGGGGGAGGGGACTGGAGCGTGGCGACTTTAAACTCGGGCCCCCATATCCCGGGGGGACTGAAATGGGGGGAGGAGGAGGAGGACATTGGAGCGAAGCATTGTCTGTGAAATATGGATTTTCTACCCAGGTGACAAGAAGGAGGAGCAGGAGCACGGAGGAGGTGGATGAGATGAGGAAACGAGGCAGATGACCCCCCCAACCCTTTGGGAGATACAGTGGAAATGGAGGCGGGACCCCCCCGGGGTCACTTGTGCAGATGGCCCCAGCAGCTTATTGCCCGGCTATGACAGCCCAATAGTCAGCATCCCCGGGAGAGGGATGACTTTTGGGTTCCACCCATTGGACCCCCCGTAAAACCCTCCAAAAGGGGGGCCTTTTTCCCGCTATTGAAGGGAAGACAAAAACAAAACTATTGGGAAATCCTCGTAAACAGTTTCCGCTGCCTATGTGGGCATCGTCCCTCCTCTGACAGGTCTGACCGGGGGGTTCCTCAACGTCAGTACTCTGCCGGGCTGCGGGGAAGGGGGGGGGTAGGGGCAGTACCAGCTCCATCATAGTAACCTAATCTGGGACCCCTGATGCAGCTTCCTTCACCCGCCAAAGGAGGAGGCAGTCACCAGCATAGCACAGCAGACCCGGGCAGTCCCTGAACCAACAGGTTGTGGCCTACTTGGACAGCACTCTGCCCCTCAGTTAAAGATCCTGGACTACTGGGAGCCAAAAATGGAGGTCCGCAACTTGCCCAGTTTGCGTGGAAACGTCCCGCCCGGGGAGTAGGTGGCACAGAGCGGGTGTTCGTGCGGCGGGGGCCCCCTCGTTACCCCAAGGAGAACCCGCCTGTCCCCGGAAAAGTGGAACGACTGAAACCCTTTTTAAGATGAATCGGGTGGTCGGCCAGGTTTCCACAACCAATGCCCTTTGGCGTCGTCTGGTTCAAACTACCTGCCCGCCACATTTTTGATGCGCCACCCCCGTGCACACATCTGTGACAGTTTTCTCCATCGCCTACCACTATCTTTACCAGGGGGTGGTATTGCCACCCCCCCAAAACTCCCGCATTGTGCCACTCTATGACCTCATGCGCCTGCGTTGTGTTTCCGTGACATCCAACTTTTCATTGTGCCACTCTACCTCTGCGTGCTGTGCTTGCTGCCATGTCCTCCCACTGGGCATTGTGCCACCCCCCGGCCCCCGACCCATGCTTTTCTGCCAGCCTCCCCTTCGCTCTCAGTATTGTGGGCCACTCTGTGGCTTCCTCCCTTTTTTCCACCTCCAGAATGTCATTGGCCCCTCCGACTCATGCTGGGTGCTGTGACTCCTGCCCCGTGCCCTCCAATTCATTTTTGCCACGCCTGACCTCATGCTGGGTGCCCCCCGTGACCTCCGCTCTCAGTCATTTTGCCATTCTGTGGGTTCCCCTGTTTTTTCCACCTCCAAATGTCTTTGCCCTCCTGACTCCAGCTGCTCCTGTCGTACCTCCACACTGTTGATTGTGGCCACCCGTGGCCTAATACGTTTTTTCCGCCTCCCGAATGTCATTGTGCCACTGCTGATCAACTGCTGCCGCCGGACCTCCACACTTTTTGGGGTTGTGCCACTCTGTGGCCTAATACGTTTTTGCCGCCTCAAATGTCTTTGAGGCCACTGCCTAAATCTACTTTCGCCGCCCCCGTGACCTCCACACTGTTATTTGGGCCCCGTGGCCCCCCAATACTGTTTTGCCCCCGCCACAATGTCATTGTGCCACTGCCTGACCTCATATTGCGCCGCCTGCCTCCCTCTAGTCATTGTGCCACTCTGTGGGTTCCCGTTTTTCCACTCCAAATGTCATTTTGCCCTCTGCCTGACCTCAGCTGCGTGGCTGCCGCTTCACCCCCACACTTTAAAAAGTTGCCACCTGAGCTCTCACTTTTTTTTTTTTCCCGCTTTGTGGATGGGCTTTATCAGGCACATTCGCTTTAGTTTTTTGGTCAGTTTTGCCCTCTTTGTGCCCCGGGAATTTATAGTAAGCTTCAAAGGGGGCAGTCATTGCGTGTCATACTAAAAAAAAAATTGATGAAGAAAAAACCAAGCTCCCCTCGCATATTTAAACTGGGGACAATGTTCTACAACCCTCAGGTCTGTGCGTTGGCCGAAAAAATTCTGACCCGAATTTATTTTTGTCGGAAAATTCGGCGAAGTGACCAAACGAAATTTTTGAGAAAATTCCCACCCTCTACTAATTGAAAATGCTCTATGTGTGGGATTAGTAGTAAAAAGAGAATGTGCAGGATATGTTTTATTATCAGTATTGGCCTCATCGTTGGTATCATTATTACAAATACTTGTGGTGGTAAATATAGAAAGTAAGTACAGAATATACAGAATGTACTAAACAGGGTAGTAAATGTGCACAACAATAATATTCTGATCCAAATAGTATTGCCGTCGTGATCCTTCTTAAACTATGGTAAACCTATCCTGTTTTATTCTATTACTTTTTATGTGTTTATATAACTGTGTATAGAGTTGTGGAGGGAAAGTTCATAGGGTTAGAGATTTCATATGTCCTTTTAGAATGAAAGAACTGGGTGTACAGATATACCTCTAATTCTATGGCATAGTTGGCTGAAACCATGGGGTACCCTGCTTGTTGTATTCAGAAGAAATAAGAGTGTAAAATATCAGGCAGAAAAGTTTTGGTGTAAAATGAAAAGTCTGTCGTGTGACTGTTGTTTGCTAGAACTGGGCATTAAATAAACAGCAAGAAATCTCCTTGTATCTGTGGCACAGTTGAGTGGAAAAATAACAGAGAATTATACTGGAAATGCACACGTTGTTATGGCTGCCTGTTGTGTGGTGTATAATATACTTGAAAATATTACTGAGCTACCCAGCAGCAGTTGGAAAATGAAGTGATCCAGCAGTCATGCAGTAATGACTGTTACCCAGTTGCACAAAATGATTTTGGATGGCTTGAGTAGGAAGCTTATAATACAAAAAGAAGCATTTTATATTCTCACAAACACTAAATTTTACTCTTCTCAAGAGATATTATTTAAAAAAGTTTCCGTCAAGGCAATTATTATTTTTGTTTTGCTTATTATGGATTGATTTACTGTCGAGACATTTCATGGACCTTTTTCTAACCCCTTAATGCACTGTGGCATGCTTGTATGTAATGACAGAATTAAGGAGGCATGGAGCATCTGCACGATCTGAGTGCAGTGGCTTGGCGGCTGCTAATATATGGCAGACATCAGCAACTGGGATCCAAGGAAACTCCAATCCTGGCCACTTAGAAATGATTGCAGTACCCCGGTCCGCCTCTGATTGTCCAGCCCGCAACAGGATAGCGGTGTGCCATTCACGTACTACATCAGCTAGGAATCTAATGAAGACTCCCAGGTCTGCAATGATTGTTCTCCTATTGCACACTGCTATAGATAAGATGTAGTAGGTGACTATATACTGCAGTATGTAAGTACTGCAGTTCAAAGTATGAGCGATCAAGTGATCACATTTTCAAGTTCCCTAAAAATTACAGTAAAAAAAAAAGTTTACAAAGCTTAAAGTTTAAAAAATAAAAAAAATTATTATATATGAGAATAAACAATACAAAAAATGTATATAGTATAAGTGGTATCATTTTATCTGTAAATTCCATCTAAACCATTCATTTTGTATCATGTTCCCGACATAACACAACACTAGGCAACCCCTTTTTACATCTACAGGGGAAAAAAAGTATTTAGCCCAGCCAAAAATTGGGGCAAGCTCCCTTTTAGGGAGAGCGTTTATAATCACAAAGTTAAATCGCAGGTTTTTTGGGTTGATCAAAAAATTTCCGATAACAAATAATTTAGTGTGAATCTCGCAAAACTATTACAACACGCCTTTTTTTGGGCGTTCCGCATTTTGGGGGCCGAAAATCAGCTTAGAGCATACAAAAGGGGGTGAGTTGGGTGCGCGACTCAGACTGGGATTTGTATGTTGTCTGGCTGAAAATCACTTTACCCATTTTGCATAGAACAGCTTTTCCCTTTCATCACATGTTTTCATGTCCTCACAGAGCAGGACGGTGCTGATCTCTCTCAATACACTAAACCAGCTCAAGACACAGTTCTCTTTAAATTCATCAACAACTATTTTTTTAGCTGGAACATTAAAACATAACTCCCCGGGCCACTTTATTTTAAAACCGTCCAATGCTCGTTAACACTTAATTCTAATTAGCCAAAAACATGGCGGCAACTCAGTGCATTTTTGGCATTAAACATGGGCAAAACAATCTCCGCTTCAAACCGAGCATCAGTAGGGGAAGAAAAGGGGATTGAGTGGGCCCCTTTGAAACCCTGCATGGTTTTGGGGCCAAAGGGTGGTCGAGTATTTTTGAAACTCTGACCCTGGGGTTTTTTAAAACAACCTCTCTAGGGTTTACAGAGAATGGTCCGAAAAGAAAAAACATCCAGGAGCGGCAGTCCTGTGGGCGGGAAAAAGCCTTGTTGAGCCCGAGGGCAAAGAGAAGGCAACTGGTTCGGCGATAAAAGGCAAATGACTCAAATAGCCACCCTTACAACCAAGGTAGGGAAAGAGCATCTCTGAACCAAGTACCAACTTGGGCAGATGGGCTACAGCAGCAGAAAACCACCCGGTTTCCCCCTTTTCACTAAGAACGGAAACGAGCTCCAATTTGCCCAAGCTTTGGGCAGTAAAAGATTGGAAAAACGTTGCCTGGTCTGTTTAGTCTCGATTTTCTGCTGCGACCATTCGGATGGTGGGTCAGAGTTTGGCGTCAACAACATGAAAGCATGGATCCATCATGCTTTGGTATCAAAAGGTCAGGGCTGGGTGGTGTGGTGTCATGGGTGTGGGGAATATGTTCTTGGCCTCTTTGAGGCCCTTTGTACCATTTGAGCATCGTTTGGTGCAAACACCTTGTGAATCGAATGCCACGAAGAATTGAGGCAGTTCTGAAGGCAAAATGGGGTACACCTGTTACTCAGCATGCGTGTACTAATAAGTGGCGGTGAGTGTAGGTAGATTAGAGGGAATGTCAGCTTCTTAGTTAGTTCAGGAAGAGACTTTTAAAGAAGCATCAAGCACTGTACAGTGGCGGGGGAGCGGGGAGCGAGGGGGGGGAGCTATGAAACCTGCATTTAAATGTCATTTTTTTCCACTTTTTGGCCAGCCACACTCGCACTGAGGTGAAATGTACTTTTATTTTTTGTGCAGCCAGTTTTGTACAAAGACCCACCTTGTACTTATATTAGGATACAGAAATTTTCTAGTAAACTGAGGTGTATTTCATTGTGCAAAACCCACCTTTTATTTATCCCGTTATATTTTAAATAGGTGTTTTTTCACTTTGGCGCAGCCAGTTTTCTTCAAGAGCACCTTGCTTTACTTATATTAGGATACAGAAATCTTTATGAGTAACTGCAGGTGTATTTCATAGTGCAAAAAACCCACCTTTTATTATCCTTGATAACTTTTAAATAGGTGTTTTTCCACTTTGGCACAGCCCCTCAGTTTTGTTCAAGACCCACCTTGTACTTCTATTAGGAGTACAGAAATTTTCTAGTAACTCAAGTATATTTCTAGGGTGCAAAACCACCCTTTTCTTATCTGTATACCTTTTTAAATAGGTGTTTTTCTCTTGTGGCGCAGCCCAATTTTGTTCAAAGACCCACCTTGTACTCATAATAAGATACAGAAAAATTTTTAGTAACTGAGGTGTATTTCATAGAGTGCAAAAACCACTTGTCTGGTATACGGTCTACTTTTAAATAGGTTGTTTTTCACTTTGGCACAGCCAGTTTTGTTCAAAGACCCACCTTGTACTTATATTAGGATACAGAAATTTTTCTAATAATGCAGGTGTATTTCATTGGTGCAAAACCCACCTTATATTATCCGTTATAACTTTTTAAATAGGTGTTTTTCACTTTGTGCGCAGCCAGTTTTGTTCAAAGAACCACCTAGTACTTATATTAGGTTACAAGAAATTTTTCTCAGTACTGCAGGTGTATTTTCATAGGTCCAAAACCCACCATTTATTATACGTATAACTTTTAAATAGGAGTTTTTTCACTTTGGCCCAGCCCAGTTTTCTTCACAAAGACCAACCTTGTACTTATATTAGGATACAGAATTTTCTAGTAACTGCAGGTATATTTCAAAGGTGCAATAACCCACCTTTTTTGTTAATCTGTATAACTTTTAAATAGGTGTTTTTCACTTTTGCGCACCCAATTTTGTTCAGAAGAACCCAACCTTGTACCTCCATATTAAGATACAGAATTTTCTAGGTAATGAGGGGTATTTCATAGGTGCAAACCCACCTTTTCTAATACGTTATAACTTTTAAATAGGTGTTTTTCACTTTGGCACAGCCCGTTTTGATCAAAGACCCACCTTGTGCTTATATTAGGATACAGAAAATTTTCTAGTATCTGCAGGTGTATCTCATTGGTGCAAAAAAACCCACCTATTATTATCCGATATAAACTTTTTAAATAGGTGTTCCCTTTCACTTTGGCTCAGCCCACCCAATTTTGTTCGAAAGACCCACCTTGTACTTATATTAGGATACAGATTTTTATGGTAACTGCAGTGTTTTTCATTGGTGCAAAAACCACTTTTCTTATCCAGTTATACTTTTAAATATGCTGTTTTTACTTTGGTGCTGCTCAGTTTTGTTCAAGAGCCACCTTGTACTTAATTTGAAAACATAATTTTTGTAGTAACTGCTGTTGTATTTCATTGGCTGCAAAAACCCTTTTCTTATCGTGTAACTTTTAAATAGCTGTTATTGCACTTTGGTTCGCCACAGTTTTTTTCAAATAGCCACCTTGTACTTAAATTAGAATACAGATATTTTGTAGTTAAGGTTGGAGTGTTATTTCATTGGTGCAAAAACCACGTTTGTTATCCGTATAACTTTTTAATAGCAGTATTGCACGTAGGTTGTGCCCTATTTTTTTTTACAATTAGCCAGTTGTATGACAATTTTTGATAGAAAAATTTTTAGTTTTTTTTACTGTTCTCGAGTTTGTCATTGCTTGCAAAAAACGCAATTTTTCTCATCCGTGTAACTTCTGAATATTTTTATTGTGCTCGGTTAATCTCAGTTTGGCGCAGTTAGCGCACTTGTATGTAGTTTTGTTAAAAAACTATCAATTCCTGTTCCCTACTGGTAAGTTGTAAATCCCTGGGACTGAAGGAAGAACACTGTTGTTTTTGTCTTACGGTTCTTCCACCAGCCGCATTTCACAGGTATTCGCTAGAAACAATGTCAGTTTCTACATCCTAGTTGGCTGTAGGAAATTAGAGGGATTTAAAGAATAGCTGTGATTTGCCGTCTTTCCAATAAGAGACTGTCAAAAACTCTTCAATAACCTTATTATGAATTTTTTCATCTTTCGAACATGGAGTGAATGCAGGTGTTAAGCGAGCAAAGAGGGTTGTAGGGACATGGAGGTAGAGGTACGAGAGGAGTGCTCCTTCCAGTCCTGGCGACACACGCAAGCCAGCGGACCGGTCGTTGCAGGACCGTCAGGGCTGTCATCTCTGAGGTCAGGGCCCTGTGAATTCAGTAACGAACAGCGTTGCCAATCTGTTCTTCAGTGGTTAATGCAACCTGCATCCAGGCAGTGTTACCTCATCGTCCTCACAGTCACGGCCACAAATGTCGACATCAGCATCATCTGCTTCCATCCTACTGAAGCGAGGCCAGCCCAATTCTCAACTCGTGTACTCCACCACTGTGGATAAGCCTTTTTTCTGAGGACCATCTTTCATTGACAAAAATGCAAGTTGGGTCAGAAGGGGGTGACATTTCATAAAGATCCGAGGCCGAGGGCCGGGCTTCCAACCCTGTCACACCTTCTGTTCCGCCTCCTCCACACCACCAAGCGTTCCTCAGCTGCCCATGTCTGCTCAGACGGTCATGTCAAGGTTCAGCCTTTGCTTCAGCTCCAAAGTCGCCCGAGTACCCCAGCTCCACCCAGAGACCCATCCTACCCCTTCTCCTTCAACCCAGTTTGACAACCTGCATGCCATAACAACGGCCAGTGTAGCAGCCAGCCTTCTGTCTTCCAGGTTTGGAGCAGAAGAAACACTTTAACCCCAAACCATCCCAAAGCCAAAAGAATGAATGTCCCGAGCATTGACAGGATTTTGGCCTTGGAAATGTTGCTTTACTTCTGGTGGACACAGATGGTTCTGTCACGTCATGGCCTTTGCCTGCCCCCATACAGATGCCGAGAGCATTTCTTTTCAGAAAAGCCGTCCTGCCTGGTTAGCAAGTGCCATCTAAAATTTTCAAGCGCGTTGTCTGCATCAGTGGTCCGAGCAAAGTCCATCTGTATCACCGACACATCGATAGTAGCCGGCCAAGGACGCTATATCTATGTGTCAGCTCAAATGGGTGAGTGGGTGGATGTCTTCGGTGGTGACGGTGGCTCTCAGGCTCGGCGCCACTCTTCAAAACGCAGGGATTGTGCAGGGTTCTTTCCCCAAGGTGTCTCTGGTGGACATCACATGCCCAGAGAGAAACCCAGGCCGTGTGGAAATTAATCTGTATTGGAGACCGTCAACACACAGATCCAAGAGCTGTGGAATGGCTCTTTGTTCACAATGAGGGACCGAGCGCTGGCTGGGTGACAAAAAACCTTGGTGCCAGGCGAATGTGGTGTGACAATAACGGTCGAAATCTGCTGGCGCCCTTAAGATCGGTAGGTGGAGCACATCCCCTTGCGGCACACGTCGATGAAAACCTCGTCGCCTAGAAATTTCTAAAGCGATAACCGGGTTCTGGACTGCCTGTGGGGAAGGCTCCGAGGTCTGAGTCACAACTTTCTGCCGTTCGCACCCGGCTTTCGTCCCGCTGGCTGAGTTACTGCATCAAGCTCGGCCTCCCAGGTCAACCGTCTCATTGATTGACGTGCAAACACGCTGGTATTCCACCGCAACATGCTCAGCGATTGTGGCAGCAGCGCAAGCCATTACGCAGTATGAAGTGACCACCATGGCCTTAGTACCTGACAAGCAGCGGTTGCGGATCTCGGGGTGTTGAGCCACCGAGAGTGGAGGAGGTGAACGAGCTCGGCTATTTCTTGCCAGGTTTGGAAGAAGGCCACCAAATGGTCATTGCGGACAATTTATGCCCTTGACAGCATGAGCATTGTGCTGATCTTAGTTCTGGAACGATCGGTTGGACACTCTGAAACATTAGGTACCACCAGCGACGGAGTAGGAGATGGACAAAGATGCGGACTCGGAGCCTTTCTCTCCGTCGAATCCAGAAGGTCGACTGTTTCACACAATTTTATCGCGTCTTCATTGGCAGTGGTTCGGGGTACAGGGGCTAGTGCAAGATAGGACACCTCAGGCTCTCAGGGTGCATCATCTGAGGCAGTCCAGGGCTGTGTGAAGCTTTGCGGGGATGAGCGGAGGAGGTAGGAGGAGGGTTATTCCTGGAACACCGACGTTATCTATCGCTCGCGCGCAACTGCCTTAGAAAGAGGTTGGCACGGATTTGAGGCGGAGAGGAAGATGAGGAAAATCAGTTTGCTAGTGCCCCTCGACCCCAGTGACTTGGGAATTCAAGTCCATCTTCACATGAAGTGCTTGGATGCGCCCATTTCCTCCAACATGATCCTCGCATTAAGCGACTCGATCTCTAGGCAAACAACAGTTACTTGGTGGCCTCCGTCCTTGATACCTGGTACAAAGCAAACTCAGCCACTTTCCTTCCACCCACCCAAAGTAGAGAGTAAATGCAGGAATTTGGAGATCAACTGGAGCCATCTGTTGCATTCTTGCTTCCACCGTTTTTCAAATATCCGGTGGAACAAACGACAGCACGTGATAGCAGTTGAGTGCCTAAGTAGCCGTAGCGGCAGCAGCAAAGGGCAAGCATAGGCTATTGTGGCAGAAGCCTAAATGGGTGTCTATGCAATCTTTATTTTACCACCTCACCAACGCATGTAATGCAGGGCACATATACAACACAGAGAGACCGGCTTAAGATCATGGTGCACGACTATCTGCGTCTCAACACCCAATCAACTTCTGGGTATCCAAAATGGATGAATGGCCCGAGCTCGCCACGCCATAAAGGTGTTGTTCCTCGCCCAGCAGCCAGCGGCATAATCCTGAGCGGACCTTCAGCAAAGCTGGAGAAGTCTTACAGACAAAACGCATCCGGCTTTCCAAAGATAATGTGGTTTGATCGTTGACTTTCATCAAGATGAATCAGGCTTGTGATCTCTGATGATGTTTTGGCCCAATTGCCAAGGCACCGATTTGTTGGCCGGTCTACTTCACTTTCTTCTTCCAAAAAGAAATGGTCTCTTGAAACTTTTTTTTTAAAATGATCACTTTCGTACTGCAATTTTTTGTATTCTCAGTTCCCAAAGTTTCATTTTGGGTTTTGCGGGTGAGGAGACTGTAAGACACAATGTAAAAGGTTTCATGAAAAAAACGTATTCCATTTACCCAGTTCATCTTTAGATTTTTTGCATGGTCAATGGTTTTGGGGTCATGGTGCTGTGAGTACAGCTATAATAATGGTTTCCTTTGGAACAGAAAATGTGGCTTCTAAGTGGCCATTTTTCCCCTCATAATTTCTTTATAACAGTGGATGAGAAGTCATTTTTTATAATTTTTTTTTGGCGTCATGCTGCTGTGACATGAAAGTGCAGCATATACTACAAGGTACTATTATAAATATTTAGGTTTCTAACATTAAATTTGATCCTTCACAATTGTCAACAGAGGTTCAAGGGTCATGTTTTGAATTTTTCGGGACATGTTGCTTGTGAAAATGCAGCTATACTTACAGGTCTATTATAAAAAAATTGGTTTCTAACAGACATTTGTTTCTTCACAATTGTCAAACAGTGTAAGGGTATGTTTTGAATTTTTGGGGGCATGGTTCACTGTGAATGCAGCTATACTACAGGTGCTCCTACTTTAACAGACATTTGTTTTCACAACTTGTCAAGAGTGGCTCAGGGGTGTATGTTTTGAAATTATGGGGCATGGTGCTGTCAAAAAAAGGAATAGTAGGGGACACTGTTAATGGGAACATATAGCAAATGACTTGTTTTCTGCAAGCATCTTTAACAAATAGCAATCCCTTTAGTGAGGACAACCCATTTAATACAATTAAAAAAACTAGTATCAAAGCAAGTGTGTGGATTCCATCTATTTTAAAAATGTGTTTTCTAGAATTAATCCTGCCTAAAAAAACTATGCATGTACAAAATAGCTGGTACAAATCTTCTCTGATTGTTACAAGGGAGGTACAGGAAGACTTTGAAACAGATGTAGGTTACTTCAGAGGACATGGAGTGTGGAAGCACGGACAGAGGAACAAAGAAAGAGACAATTTCCTCCAGCACGTTGTGTAAAACGGAGAAAAAGAATGCCAAGAAAAGGGCCATCTTGGTGGAACAGGAGCGTCAACCACCGCATTTCCAAGTGAAGCTCAATCGGGTCGCCCTCATACTGGTGGGGCAAGCGGTACCTATGGGTCTTGTCTGTGTACTGAGGAACGCTGGAGGTCTTACCTCTCACTTCCGACTTCCGCACTCTGCTTCAGCACGCTTGTTTTTCTTGCTGCGTCATAAGGGCATTTTTATGTGTTAATGATGCAACGGACGCCAGCCTGGGCTCTCTCCGCACCCATGTAACCTCCGAGACCTCGGCAGGCTGAACCTTCCGTGTTATACATAGATGACAGCTGCTAGCCTGGGCTATCACTGCACCAACTGGTAGTCTGGCTCCTGACAGCTGGACCTCTGTGTTACAGATTGACTGACGGCAGACTGGCTCTCACCGTTAGGGCTAATCAGGGGAGCTTTCAAATTTCTCTAAAAAATCAGATTTTGAAAAAGTGTGATTTCTGTAAGGTTAAGTGTGTCAAAAGGGCTCCAGGGAATGGACACAAATTGCACACCAATTTGGGCTTAAAATTTTCTGGTGCTGGAGTCACTATGGGGTCGCATCATTTGATTCTCAGGGGAGTCCTCGGCCCTAATCACTGAAGATGACTTTGGGGAAATAATGAAACAATGAATTGAGTGGCTGAATCACTCTCAGAAGCAGGTGGGCAAATGTCTTTCCAACTAAGAAGGTGTTTGGGGAAGATTAGGACCATTTTTATTACCTTATGGGGTGTGCGAACGAACTTAACAAATCTCACAGTTGTAAAAAATACTTTTAAAAACTGCAGGGAGGGGTGTATGGTTGTATCGTTATCACACTTGAAAAAGCAAAATGATAATTTTGTAAAAAACTATATAATATAAACTTCCTTAAATAAATTCTTTAAACAAATGTCGTTACCAAAAAATATAATAAATGACAGTCACTGTACAAAATAGATAGTCTGCCCTTTGTTTAGGGTGTCCTGCTGTGGTACTGGACAGTATAGTCAATGTCCAGTTAACTAAAATGGTGGTGAAAGACTCCTTTTCTCCGGCACTTTTTAAATTGGGGGTCATGCAGGTTGTGGGGGCTCATGCTGTGGGCCCAGGGACAGGTATAGTCCAATGTCCGTTCAACTAAAATGGTGGTTGAAAAAATCATTTTTCATGGACACTTTTTAAATCTGGGGGTCAGGACAGGTTTATTGGTATACTGCAGTCAGGGTAGGATATAGTCAATGTCCAGTTCAACTAAAATGGTGGTAATAAAGACTCCTTTTCCTGGCCTTTTTAAATCGGTGGGTCAGATAAGTTAAGGGTAATGCTGAGTTTCAGGATAGGGTATAGTTACCAATGTCCAGTTCAAGTAAAATGATGGTTCAAATAATACTGCCTTCTGGCACTTTTTAATTTGTGGGTGATGCAGGTTTATGGGTCATGCTGTGGTACAAGACAGGGATAGCGAATGGGCTCTGACTTTTTTTCTGTGACTTTTATAACCTAAGTTTGTTGCTTAAGATGTAGCACGTATCCAGTTTACTGTTGTGGATGTTAATTCCAGCTTCGCCTCCCCTGTTTGGGTGTAAGAATGAAGGTGTTGTTCCTCTCCCATAGACTTTAATGGTCATCGGCGATTATCGGATATCGGATATCGGCATGATAATTGACTATATTGACTATCGATCCGATGACGATAGTTGACGCAATCGCTCATCACTACTCCCATTTAAAAAGATTAGCGAGGCCTGTAATTGACTTCATAGGTAGACCTCGACTATGAGACACAAAATGAGAAAACAAATCCCGAAAATCACATTGTCTGATTTGGAAAGAATTTATTTGCAAGTTATGGTCTAAAATAAGTATTTGGTCATCTACAAATAAGCAAGATTTCTGGCTCTCACAGACCTGTAACAACTTCTTTAAGAGGCTCCTCTGTCCTCTACTTATTACCTGTAGTAATGTCACCTGTTTGAATTTGTTACCAGTATAAAAAACATCTGTCCACAACCCCAAACAGTCACACTCCAAACTCCACTATGGTGAAAAACAAATAGCTGTCAAAGGACACCAGAAACAAAATTGTAGCCCTGCACCAGGCTGGGAACACTGAATCTGCAATAGGCAAGCAGCTTGGTGTGAAGAAATCAACTGTGGGAGCAATAATTAAAAAATGAAAGACATACAAGACCACTGATAATACCCCTCGATCTGGGGCGCCACACAAGATTTCACCCCGTGGAGTCAAAATGATCACAAGAACAGTGAGCAAAAATTCCAGAACCACAGGGGGCGGGGCTAGTGAATGATCTGCAGAGAGCTGAGACCAACGTAACACAGGCTACCATCAGTAACACACTACGCCGCCAGGGACTCAGATCCTGCAGTGCCAGAGGTGTCCTCCTGCTTAAGCCAGTACATGTCCGGGCCCATTTGAAGTTTGCTAGAGAGCATTTGGATGATCCAGAAGAGTATTGAGAGAATGTCATATAATCAGATGAAACCAAAGTAGAACTGCTTGGTAGAAACACAGCTTGTCATGTTTGCAGGAGAGAGAATGCTGAGTTGCATCCAAAGAACACCATACCTACTGTGAGGCATGGGGGTGGCAGCATAATGGTTTGGGGCTGTTTCTCTGCCAAGGGACCAGGAAGATTGATCTGTGTACATGAAAGAATGAATGGGGCCATGTATTGTGAGATTTTGAGTGCAAAGGCATTGAAGATGAAAGGTGGCTGGGTCTTTCAGCATGACAATGTTCCCAAGCACACCGCCAGGGCAACAAAGTAGTGGCTTCGTAAGAAGCATTTCAAGGTCCTGGAGTCCCCTAGCCAATCTCGAGATCTCAACCCCATAGAAAACCTTTAGAGGGGGTTGAAAGTCCGTGTTGCCCAGCGACAGTCCCAAAACATCACTGCTCTAGAGGAGATCTGCATGGAGGAATGGAAAACATACCAGCAAGTGTGTGCCAACCTTGTGAAGACTTACAGAAAACGTTTGACCTCTGTCATTACCGACAAAGGATATATAACAAAGTATTGAGATAAACTTTTGTTATTGACTTATTTTCCACCGTAATTTGCAAATAAATTCTTTCCAAATCAGACAATGTGATTTTCTGGATTTGTTTTCTCATTTTGTCTCTCATAGTTGAGGGCTACCTATGATGTCAATTACAGGCCTATCTCATCTTTTTAAGTGGGAGAACTTGCACAATTGGTGGCTGACTAAATCCTTTTTTCCCCCACTGTATAGCACAGATTAGAATAGATTTATTGATACCTGCCTCTCACTGATCATTCTGCTTTAAGATTCTGTGGATGCAGAATAAAATACCTGCAGAGTACAAATACACGTGTTAGGATCTTACAAAATTACATATACTCTACAGTAGGTTGTTACAAATCAATAGGAATTAAAATTGTAAAACATAATCTACATTATCAGAATTTTCATACATTATCATCATTTTATACAGTGTTGCTTCTGCCATGCGTAATAAAGTGGTGCCCAATTATGGTTCAGTATGCGTAGTACGGTCTCTCTGCAATAAACACATTAATGCCACTTTCATGGATGTTTTGACCAGGGTAGCAGGCAAAGCAGCTAATCTGAGCCCAATCGTAATGATATATCTATTCATATCTACTGAGACATTTGTGTAGTTAGTGATGTCTAATTTCTATTCCGGGACTCAGGGCCACCATACAGGGGGTACAACCAGTACTCCCGTATGGGGCCCGGTGGAATAAGAGCGGGGCCTGGCGGCGCAGCCGCCGAACCAGGCTCAGGCTGGCCCACAGTTCGGGTCCCGAAGGCAGTGCCATCGCTCCCCGGGGCCCGGCCACGTATCCGGTCCCTGAACGCCCGGGCCCTGTGTCCCGCTCAGAGACCGGCCTGGGAGTCGGGGTTGCGTGGTGTCAGCGGAGCGCAGCGCCCCTAGCGCTACGCTCCGCTGATCTCCCTGGCAGGCTGAAGTCATTAGGCCTTCAGCCTGCCGGGCGCCGGCCCCTACTGATGTCATAGGCGGCGCGGTGACGTCACTTCACCGCGCCGCCTATGCAGGAGTCGGCAGGGAGATCGAGCGGCCGGAGCCGGAGCGGTGAGGAGCGGGGCTCAGGTAAGTGCTTTTTTTTGTTATTTTTCTTATGAAAGCAGGCCCTGACTCTACCTAAAAGGGGGCCCTGATTCTGGCTAAAAGGGGGCCCTGACGCTGGCTAAAAGGGGGCCCTGACTCTGGCTAAAAGGGGGCCCTGACTCTGGCTAAAAGGGGGCCCTGACTCTACCTAAAAGGGGGCCCTGACTCTGGCTAAAAGGGGGCCCTGACTCTGTCTAAAAGGGGGCCCTGACGCTGGCTAAAAGGGGGCCCTGACTCTGGCTAAAAGGGTGCCCTGACTCTGCCTAAAAGGGGGCCCTGACTCTGGCTAAAAGGGGGCCCTGTCTCTACCTAAAAGGGGGCCCTGACTCTGGCTAAAAGGGGGCCCTGACTCTACCTAAAAGGGGGCCCTGACTCTGGCTAAAAGGGGGCCCTGACTCTGGCTAAAAGGGGGCCCTGACGCTGGCTAAAAGGGGCCCCTGACTGCTGGCCCTACTTAAAGGGGGCCCGTGACGTCTGGCTCAAAGGGGCCCTGACGCTGGCTAAAAGGGGCCCTGACTCTGGCTAAAAGGGGGCCCTGACTCTGCTAAAAGGGGGCCCTGGACTCTGCTAAAAGGGGGCCCTGACGCTGGCTAAAAGGGGGCCCTGACGCTGCCTAAAAGGGGCCCTGGCTCTACCTAAAAGGGGGCCCTAGCTCTACCTAAAAGGGGGCCTGACTCTGGCTAAAAGGGGGCCCTGGCTCTACCTAAAAGGGGGCCCTGACTCTACCTAAAAGGGGGCCCTGGCTCTACCTAAAAGGGGGCCCTGGCTCTGCCTAACGCTAAAAGGGGGCCCTGACTCTGCCTAGCCCTAAAGGGGGGGCCCTGACTCTGCCTAGCCCTAAAGGGGGCCCTGACTCTGCCTTAACATAAAGGGGGCCCTGACTCTACCTAAACATAAAGGGGGCCCTGACTCTACCTAAACATATAGGGGGCCCTGACTCTACCTTAAAGGGGGCCCTGACTCTACCTAAACATAAAGAGGGTCCTGGCTACCTACAAACCAAAGGGGGCCCTGACTACCAACAAACTGGCTAAAGGGGGCCCTGACTGACTACAAACTAAAGGGGACTCTACCTGCACACTAGCTAAAGGAGGCTCCTAACTACCTGTATTCTACCTAAAGGAGACCCCTAACTGCCTGTATACTATCTAAAGGGGCCTGCTTATCTACCTGAGGGCTATTTACCTATGGCTAGGTACCCACCAACCTACCTGGGGCCGGCCTAGCAACTTATCCAGCTGGAGTCTACCTACCTAAATAGGGCCTGTCTAATTACCCTGCCCATTTGCCAACCTACCTAGGGTCTTGTCTACCAACCTGGTAATATAATTGAGAGGGGAGCAGCCCATAGTTGTAGTATTATCTCCAGGGGTCATTTCTCTCCCCACCCTCCAACCCCTTAGGTTACTAGGCCTCTAAGTTATGGCCTGTACCCGCTCTCTCACCTCTGGGAGGTTTGTACAGAGGTGGGTATAGATATAGAGATGCTGGAAAAGTGAGGATTCTTAGATATTTGTGTGTAATTTATGCAGGGATGAGTTGGGGCCGGGACAAGTCACCATGACAGTGTGGAACGGATACAGAAGGAAAGGGATAAAGAACGACCCAAGAGAAGAGAACGACTCATCAGATAAGACGTCTCCGGTGAGTCTCAGATTTCAGGTTTTTTTTTACTTCTTTACTGGATCAGTGCTGTATTCACTGTAATGTGATGTGACCCGAGCTGGTGTCAGATCACTATGTGGTCTCCATATAGCAGTGTTCTAGGTTATATCGGGGCGGGTACAGTGGCAGCGCACACGTGTCCCTGATTGTGAGGGAGTGAGTGAGGGAACACCTGACCCTGTGTTAGGAGTTACACTTTTACTTTCTTGCTGGTGATTATTTTAGAAGGTGGCGAGGTGCGTGACCAAGCGAAACGTGGAGGGGGATATTGTATGTGGGTGGAGGGGGAAATGGATGGAGGTACTTAGTCCTGTGTCTATGATATGCTAGATTGACAGCTATGTGAGACAGATATGTGTCTCACTTAGTATAGTACTACACAATACAGTTCTTTTTTGCATACTGTATTATGTGGTAAAATGGGCGCATTTATATCCTACAGGCCCTTTTTTTTTGCTGGGGGGGGGGCAAACGGGTTGCTGGGGCGGGGCGATCGGGTTGCTGGGGGCGGGGTTTAACTGGGGGGGCCCAGGTGCTTCAGCTGTATGGGGCCCTGAAATTTCTGTTGGCGGCCCTGCCGGCACTATATCATCAGGATCATATTTACAGTTAATGCTGCTGTAGGCACTGAGATTAAATACGCCCCAATTAGTTGCCTGATACTTCTCCCAACACAATCGTTTCACATTTGTGTTAACCGGGCACAGCCTCCTAATCACTACTTTTTGTTAATTGCGGAGTCAAATAACATACATATTTAGGTCCATGGGCATGTGAGGACTTGTTTTTGTGGGCTAAATTGTTGTTTTTGTTGGTATACTTGTATATATATATTTTTTTTTTGCACAACACTAACTGTGCAGGATAAATAAAGTTATATTTTAATAGCCCAGACTTTTACATAGGTAACGATACCAACTGTTATGTTACATTATTTTTTATTAATTTTTAATGTAAAATTGTAAAATGGGAAAAGGGGGTATTTTTGATTTTTAATATATATATATTATGTATATATCCGCAAAAGGTTCAAGAAAAACAGAGTAGTTTATTCCTCCATGCTTAGAAAATGCGACGTTTCAGCCCCCTCACAGAGCCTTTGTCCAGCAGTGTTACAAGTGATCATGGGAAATATATATAGTGATCAATTAATACAAACAAGCAATCATTAAAGTAAAACATCAGTCATATTACATTACAACCGTGTTAATAATAAGCCATCATGTGCCAGTGAAAAATCCCGATCATGTAATAAAAAAGAAATATTCATTACAACAATTACAAAGTTACTACAGACACAATTAGATAATTGCAAAATCATAAGGAGGCAGGAAACATAATTAGACTCACAACACCTTACTGACAGCGTGTATCCACAAGACAGCGTCCTTTAAAGGGGCTGTTTCCCTTAAGACATTGATGGCATATTGCTAGGATATGCCACCAATGTCTGATATGTGCGGGTCTCACCTTTAACACCTATCTCTAAAAAAAGCTCTGAAATGTGGCATCACGTGGCTGTTCTCGGAACTACCATACCAAGAGATTTTGGGGCTTCTTCTAGAGATAAGTGGGGGTCCTAGAGGTGGGACCCGCACCTTTCTGACATTGATGGCATATCCTAGCACTATGCCATCAATGTCTCTTAGTATGACAGCTTCTTTAACTTTACTTTTTTTCCCTCCTGACCACTAGAAGGTGTGATTGCTTGTATACCATTTTGCAATATTAATGTACACATACATAAATTATATACAGTTGCTGCTCTACTATTAAACCCTGCCTCAGGTCATAAGGACATTAAGGTGGCAGGCAGGGGGTCTTTACTAGGACTCCGGCTGCTAATATAGCCGTTGGCTGTCTGTGATCATGTTACTGGGGAATGGATGATCGGGAGGCAGAGTGGGGTGCCCCCGCGTAACTGCCTAGATGCCGCTCTTGCATTGACTGCAGCATATAAGTAGTTAAGTTTCTGATCTATGGTCTTGGCCACTAAGCCTGCTCAATACTCCCTGACACTCTCTGCAGGCAGTAGGAATCCCGAGGGCTGCAGTCTGTATATGGTTAGATCTTATTCAGCAGCCTGCACTTCCTATGTGATTTGCACTACCTGTACTGATTAATGGAGCAACACAAAAAATCAGCATTCACTGCAAGGAAGAGGGAGGACCATTCTTTTTTTTAGTTCTCTCTCCCTGTAGTGCATAGCTTAATATCTCCATCTGCTCACCACAACACCAGTGGTTTAATTTTTCTTCTGCTGGCCTGGTGCCACACCCTCTAAGGTGCTGCACTAGACCTACTGTGCCTATAGACAATTACAGCCATGGATGACAGGTATACCTGTATAGTGACATTATTATGTTTTTGTATTCTGTACTGTGATGTTACTTTGTACATGGTAACCTTTAAATGTGTATACTATATCTCTACTATGATGTCATCATAGTATACATTTTTGACCTGTGAAATCATTGTCTGTACAGTTCCTGAGCCACCACATTACTTAGTGGATTACCTCTGTAGTGTAAGTTCTATGAGTGCATTATCTTCATATAGTGACATTTCTTCGCTTATTATACATGTATCATGACAGTGCTTTGCACATTATCCTTGTATATAGCAGCAGTTTCCAAGCAGCACAACTCTGAGTGTACATATTAAGTGTTGGGTTCTGACCACTGCCCCATCAGCATACTAAAAATGTCCAAAAAAAGGAGCTGTACCTGCTTGTGCATTGTGAATTAAGGAAACACTTTTGTTATGTGGTATTAGACCAATAAGATCCACAGTAGTCAAAAATGATGTAACATTTTGGGTAAGATTCCCCTTCTTTAAGCATGATATATTTTGAAGGATCTCTTTAATAGCTAAAACAATGTGCCAGCTGCAAGAAGCCTCCACAATGCATCTGGCATTAATAGGGTGCCAGTTATAGTGTTAGATGTATTGCACCATGCTGGCTTAAAGCTTATTAGTGATGCCCATACTAGTGACACGCAACACAGAATACTGGCATCAAGTGCTCCCAGCATCACAAGACTAGGCTGTTTCCTGAAAAAGAAATCAAACATGAAGTATAGTTGATAATTCAGCTATAAAATGTAAGTTCGCAGACCATGTCGAGGGTCTTCTCCCTCAGGTATAATGAATTGTATAAAGGTCTTTATTATATTGTTTTTTGTTTATCGAATGTATCCTTCCTCTTCCTCTTTAGTGCACAAAATAAAATTATTTTACATGTTAAAAAATAATCCACCCTTAAACATCTATTATTATCAGATTGTCCTACTTTCTTTTACTGGTGAAATGATTATCCTTTCAAAACGATGATACTTAAATCATGACTTAATCATGATATTATCTAGACGCTGACGCCCATTGACTTTAAATATCCGGTTGGCCAACATCTAATTTTGCACAAATGTTTTGGATCACTAATTGTGTAGCTCCGCATACAGAGAGTTGACTATCAGTGTTTAGCCGGCTCTCCACTGAGAAGGCATGGGATGGTTTACTACTGTCCCTGCCTTTTCAATAGTTGTATATACAGTACTCAGTGAGCACTATATATATAGAATAGTAGGAAGCCTCCTGTGACCAACCGAGCTTGGCAACTGTAGATGCTGCTAGGTCGGACCCAGATCAGCTCTCCAGTGACTAAAGGGGGTGCTTTTCCCTCTATATTTTCCCTGTAACTTGGGTTAGTATATCAGCCCTAGTTGCACGGTAAATTGACACAAAAAAACTAAATTGTATAAAAGTGCCACCCCAAAAGTCTTTTCTGACCAATACGTAAAACAAAATAATAAAAAAAACAGTACAAGGAAATACAATTTTATTTAAAAGAAAAAGCCCAGATTGGGACTTTTAGCCCCACCACCAGTGACCCTAAAACTATTTATAACCTGAATAGAAATATCCGTATAGAAAAGTAAATATCGCAAAACTTATTTTAGAGCTACTTTTGCTGTTAAAAAAATAAATTAATTAAAAACCTGAAAAACAGACTTTTTTTTTACAGTTTTCTCTCATGTTATTAAAATTTTATTATATATAATGTCAAATTACATAAAAATAAAGCCCAAAGAATCACGGTGCAAAAGAATTAGTAAACTAACCAAGCGCGAAAAAGTGTTATTGCATAGGGGTAAACTGCATAGTAAGGAACTGGTTATACAGTATTTAAAGAATAAATATTATAGTCCTACACTAAAAAAAAACAGTAATATAAATTTATAGTAACATAACCATTCAGTCCATGTGGACTTGATGTGTACAATAAATAGGTTTATTATAATCTATTTTTGAAAGTTTTAGTATTTAGGTTTTTCACCTTTACTTTCTTCCAGTGTTGATCTTCTCAATTCGGACACTTTTTTTCTGTTTTTCTTTGTATGGTTGTTGATTGTTTGAATACTATCATTTTTACTTTTGCCTTTTGTTCCTTTTTATTATTTTTTCTTATAATTGCAAATTACTGCTTTATGTTTGCAAAATCTTATTTTAACTTGTCCTCATGTTTGTCCTACATTTGCCTTACCACATGGAGACTTTAGTAGATAAATTGTATTTTAATATTTTATGTAAAAAGTCCTTACCCTCTTGGATGATCTGCATTGTCCTATTTACTTATTGTGTTGTAGATCCTGTCTTTCTTCTGAAAAGTTTTGTCTAGCTGCTTTTCCTTATTTTTTAATGGCTTCTCTGATAAGTCTATTGGAAAACTTAGGTCTTTTTTATTAAAGAGGTTGTCTCAGTATATTGATTCATCTTACCTCAGTCCTGTTTTCTTGGTTTAATTTTGAATTCAGGGGTGTGTTTACTGGCTTTTACTAGTAGAAGCCAGGTCTGTAGCTATAGCAACCAGTGCTGACAGCTTATCAGGAGAGATCAAACAGGTCTGTAGCTATAGCGACCTGAGGAGCTGATGCAGCCCATACAAGAGGGGATATCTAGGAATAGGTAGGACATTGTTAATGGAGATATGTTGCAAAGTGACTTGTTTTTGTAAGATCTTTAACATAAAAAGCAATCCTTGTAGTGAGACAACCTCTTTAAGCAAACAAAAGGATGTCAGAAAATAAATTACCTTATGTTTCAGCTTATCTTAATAAACTCCTATATTTTGATTATGGAGTTTTTAATTAATGTTCATGGCAGTTAAATTTACAAATTTTTCCTCTTGCGGTATGTTCACACGGCATATGTAAAATTATATTTTATCATCTTTCAAAGGTTTTGGTGGACTGTTATGTCCATGGTTTGCGAATTTGCCCTTCCCCCATAACTATTAAATTGCACGCCTTCCTCCTGAAAAGCGGCAGAAGATTTTTCATGTTCCAAGCTGTTCAGAACGCCGGCGGCTAAAGAGCCATCTGGCTGAAAATCCGTTCAATGTAGACTTCTATTAAACTCTATGGGGATGGTTTCTGGTCGGTTTTCAGACAGTTTCCAAATCTGCAACCCATCTGAAAATCCGACAAATAAACCATGCTGTGTGAATGGATCCTTATTCTTTTTTTCCTGCAATGATCCTTGTTTAGTTCATATGATTTTATCACCTTAGTTATTTTTTTTAACATTTGAAGTGATTGTATTTTGTACACAGAAGATGCATGTAGAAGAAAGGAATAGATGTATTTGTTGCATGCCGTATAAACAATGCATACTACACTTACAGCTGAATAAATGAGAGGAAAATATAGTGAAGCTCCTCTAATAGCAGCATTCGTTTGTCCAAGGGCAGAGAACAACACTCATTGAAGAATTCACCATGAACTTTGCTTGTAAGAATGAACTTTTGAATATTTTACAATGTTTGCACTTATATCAAATAATACAAAACATAAAAGATCAAGTGGTACTAATGTGTTTATTGTACCCTGGTGAATAGTTCTTGTAAGCAGTAAGCATGTAACCTCTATAACATGTGTGCTGATTAGTGAGTGAGTTTCGTAACGTATTCATTGGACAGTCTCTCTTGGAAGCATCAACAGTAGATGAGTCAGGCACTGAATTTGCTTGCCCTTAACAGCAAACTTGAAAGAGTAGCATACCGATCATGTGGGCTGGTTGATTACACTTAAGACAACTGATATTATTTCTTTAATTATAAAATATAAGCACGTCCTTGCCCAGCGTTACATTTCTTTATTACTTTATAAGTATTCCATGATTGCTGCTTGATAAACGAGGTGTAAGGGATCCGTCAGGGGCGCATGAACAGACACAGACAGCGTGAGGCCCTGACACTGATCCCAACCCCTGTCCCTGCCTTTTGGGGTGCCCGACTCCTTAATAGGTCGGCCCCAGCCAGAAGACTGAGCACTATACTGAATAGCGTGAAAACACAAGACGCAGACAAACAATACAAACACAATAAGGGACGGTCAGACAAGCCAAGTTGGTAACTATCGGGAACGCGGTACAAAGTCAGAAGGCAGAAGAATAAACGTGAAACAAGCAGAGTAAGGTAACCAAGGAGGCACAGAATAAAGAGAGCGAGTTATAGGCAGAAACAGACCAGTATAACAGGCAAGGAGAAGAGACAGAAGAAGCCTTAAATACCTTCCAGGAGAACTAAGGACAAAGGCAATAGGAGGAAGAAACGGAAGACCAGATAGGAAGGTAGAGCTGTCAATCACCCAGGAGCAAGGAGCCAGGTTAACCCGTGGAGTGCTGGACAATTCCTGGCCCGGGCATCGGCAAGGAATCAATCAAGAGAGCAGGGAAGAAAACCCAGTTCACACTAGTAAACACAAGTGTAGACACTATGTCAAAAACCACGGCTTACGTCGCAACGGCCGTGGCCGGCGACCAGAACTCAAAGCTGGGGTTTTTTCTGGCATGATCATGACACGAGGATAATATGTAACTAAAACTGTTGTAAGTCTAGTTAAAAAATGACAGGGGCAGGTTTTCTCCGTGATGAGCCGGACGGAAGAATGTGCATGTTCAATGTTTTTCGGGTGGCCCGCGGTTTGAAAAACCACCAGGCGGAAAACCCGTGCAGTGGGGACTGCTGCATGGGTTTTCCATAGAGCTCCATTGTGCTAGTTTGCGGCCGGTTTTTCAGACGGTCTGCAAAACCGTCCGAAAACCCGTGCCATGGGGACGTGCCCTTAGAGCCAGTGGGCGCTGTCGGTGTAAGTCATGAATGGATCTGGCACCACTGTTATTTTTGTTTTTCTGTTCCTATAATAAAATATAAAGAATGGAAATAAGGACACAGATGTGAACCAGACCGCATCCATTTGGCAAAGTCCATGTCAGACATAATGAAGAGATTCCCAGCACAGTGTAGGCTGTTTTTTTGGACTGAGGAATATCTGTAGCCGACACTCAAAGGTAACTAAAGTTGAAATTCTGTATAGGGACATCAGAGACATTCATGAGACCACCTAAGGGTTAGGAACTTGTAGGGCAACTTTGACTGGCAAATAACATTAAAGGGATAGTCCCAACAAAAGCATTTATTAATTCTCCAAAGGATGTTTATTGATTGCAAAATGAAAGCTACGGGTTTGACTTCTGAGACTCCCACCAATCATCAGAATGAGGGTTCCAGGTCTCCCACATGGTTAGAATGGTCAAACATGTGCACTTCTGGTCAATTAACTACCTATGGAGCTGCTGAAGATAGCCAAGTACAGCAACCTTCAACCTCCATTAGTTCCATAGGCAATGAATAGGGAGGCAATGTGCACAAATGTTCACCACTCTCATGCTTACAGGGACACAAGACCCCTGTTCTCGTCATTCATGTGAAACCCAGCAGTAGGATCCAAAGACAATAACCAATGATGATGAATAGGTTATAAATATTGTTGGTAGGACAACTTATTTAAGGAAATGGTGCAGAGTCACAAAGTTTTAATACATTATTGCTAGAGATGGGCGAATTTCTCAAAAATTCGATTCGGTCACTTCGACGAATTTTCCAACAAAATTCGTTTCGTTCCGAATTACTTCGGCACGAATCGCGTTAAAAAGCAGCTATTTCCAGGCTGCACAGAGCCTGCAGGGTGCTGTAGAACATTGTGCCATGCTTAAATATGCAGAGGGAGCTTGGTTTGGTCTTCATACAATGTTGTGTTTTAGTATGACACGCAGATGACTGCCGCCGCTCTTAGAATCGCTTCACTATAAAATTCCCTGGGCACTTAAGAGGGCAAAACTGACCAAAAAACTCAAGCGGGAATGTAGCCTGATAAAGTCATGCCAGCGAAAGCTGGAAAAAAAACCAGCTGAGAGCTCAGGTGGCAACATTAGTGACAGAGTGTGGAGGTGACGGCGGCAGCCACAGCAGCATGAGGTCAGGCAGTGGCACAATGACATTCTGGAGGTGGCAAAACACGAGGAAGCCACAGAGTGGCACAATGACTGAGAGCGGAGGTCACGGTGGCAGCAGTATGAGGTCAGGCAGTGGCACAATGACATTCTGGAGGTGGCAAAACAGGAGGAAGCCACAGAATGGCACAATCACACAGTTTGGAGGTCACGAAAGCAGCATCATGATATCAGGAAGTGGCACAATGACATTCTGGAGGCG